>QVOA01013565.1:0-38863 GCA_014825685.1 Pseudomyrmex cubaensis
GGTCTCGCGGCCTGAGTGCGAGGGCTGCGAGTGGGAGGTCCCGAGTTCGAATCCACACCGTCGGATTTTTCCGGGCCGGTCTCTTTCAAATCGAGTTTATCGATTGAAAAGCGAACTAAGTCGGGCCTCCGAATGGATCGTGGATATAGAAGTGGAGTGTTGAAAAATATTGTAACCCTGAGGGTTACAATATTCAATCAAACTTTACTGAATCAATTTAACTTTACTGATCAATTAAACTTTACTGAAAAATAAAACAGTGTCGTACATGTAATAAGCTTATAGCCTGCGTCCACGACGACCTCCTTTTCTTCTAGTAGAATCCGATGGAATAGGAGTAACGTCTTCGATACGACCAATTTTCATGCTTGAACGGGCTAAAGCGCGCAAAGCAGACTGTGCACCTGGACCAGGAGTTTTTGTCTTGTTACCTCCTGTAGCTCTCAATTTAATATGCAATGCTGTAATGCCTAGAGATTTACATTTTTCTGCAACATCCTGTAAAATTAAGAGCTATGTTAAAATACTTTTCTTTCTGTAACTTTAGTTAACTTCTTATATATCAATTAATAATTTATTATTGTTATATGTATGTAGATAACAATAATTAATATCTAATAATATATACCTGAGCTGCCAACATAGCGGCATAGGGTGAGGCCTCATCACGATCAGCTTTTACCTTCATACCACCTGTAACTCTCGCGATTGTTTCTCTAAACAATTGAAGACATAATTGTAAATCTTACAATAAATGTAGAAAACTCAAGTTTGACATAAAACATATACAAACCTGCCGGACAAATCAGTAACATGTACAAATGTATCGTTGAAACTGGCAAAAATATGAGCAACTCCGAAAACTACCTCTCCCTCACGAAGTTGCGGTCCAAGTGAGACTTGAACTTCTTCCTTTTGTACTTTGCCTCTTTTCGGTGGCATTTCTAAATAAAAACAATTTTAACATTTGTTACGTCATAATAATTTTCCGCGTTGTAATTTTTAACGTGCTCTTCAGCCTCTATCAAGACTTTTTACAAGAAAATTTTGAAGGTTATGACAAGCACAAGGGAAAACATATTGTTAGAACATAAAACTTTCACTTATTTATATACCTTTGAACTTAATCAATCTCACAGTAGTATTTTATTTGTAAATATCTATTTAACACATTTAACTGTTTTGCTAAATAAATGATACTTACCGTTAAAATACTGGCGGACTACAGCATCTACATAAGTGATGTATCCCAATGAATGCGCTGTAGGATGCACAGTAGCAGCCAATCAGAAGTCGATCCAAAGTTCGATACATTCGATATTCGATGTTCGATAGGTCGATAAAAATTCAACTTCAGGCTATATAGGACATTATCAATCGCGCAATCAGGTAGGCAATTTTCTGATTGATTCTGTCATCATTACACGCAATATAAAACATCTATATTTAGACTACGTTGAACATAATAAAAGGAAGATTCCTCTCCCTTTCATAGAATCTATATTTAAAATTGTGTAAGAGGTTTTTTAAACATCTCTTTTTTTTAATCGTATTTTTATTGAAGCACAAAGTTCTTCCATATACATACATATGTGTCTACAAGTAATTTAGCAACATTAAAGAATAATTTATATAATTTATAACCACCTTTTTTCAATGTATCTTTGTATATACCGCGACGCAAATTTTGCACCCTAAAGAAAATTTCATCACGTCGAAAGTATATTACGTTTAATCAACCTTCAAGAAAAAAAAAGAATACGCGAAAAAATCCTTCGATATAAAAGTGAAGAATTGAGTTGTTAATTGGGTAAGAGAAAGGAAAAATTGGACTCGTCATTAACCGCAATACAGGAAGCTACTCAAAGAAAATTTCCATCTTCAGGAAATTCTTCGTAGGACATCGTTAATATACATAGAAGGGTTTCTTATATCTTCTAATAAGCCTGCAAATAAAATTATATATATAATTTTTTTAAAGCAATTCAAGTATTATCCAATAAAAACTCACTTGAACTTAACGCATTACTCACCAACAATATCGCAAAACTCTTCAAACGATGTGCATGGTAGTAATTCATCGCGGTACGATGAGAGCACACGTTCCGAAGCTTTTAACATGGCTTCGTCATTGTGTCTGATATATTCAGCCAAAACTGAAGGCCACTGGTCGTCGGATAAAACATAAACTTTCTGCAAATGTGAGAAAAAACATTTAAATAAATTATAATCGTCTACATGTAACACAGTAGAAATATTGAATTAGTTGTTGAGTTTTAAACCTTGAAGAAGTTTGTATAAATGGCATCCACCAAACCGAAGAAGATTAAGGTACTCTTGTAAACGTTGTAATCCTTGGCGGTTGGCTCCGCAATGGTCTTCGTAGTGGCTGATGGGGACACGTAACGTTGATGCGCGAGAACCAGTAATCGATTTAGATGCGTAAGTCTGTGCGATTTCCAGCGAGCGGGCGTATGCAAGAGCAATGAAAGCGTGCATTGATACAAAGGACCCTCGGCTTCGTAACAACTGTCGAGCCACACTGAGCTAGACGGCTGCTCCAGATAAGTCATCAAAGCTTTATCTTCTCTCGCTGCCGATCGTGTTCTGAAGAAAACACAAACAATAACGTATATAAAATTTATTACATATTGTATTTAATTTATTTTGCAATTCTTATTAAGTGCCAGAATATACTCACGTATTGATGACGTACAAAGCCATGTGTATTAAATACGGTACTATGTGCATGTTAGACTGGGGACCTCCGCCGCCGGTGTCCTCGTGAAAGCTTTTCTCTTGAGCGAAGCGCAAGAGAAGCAGCTTCAGATCGTGAACGGTCGACGAATAGGATATATCGCGATGACTAGTACATTCTTGTAGGTAAGTATTATGCCTCGCTAAACAGCTGGCAAAAGCAGATTCCGGAACCAACGGACCCCACAAAGGTAACAGTCCGTTGCACTTTGTGTTGGCGTTCTGCAGCGCAGCGCTTTCCCACTCGTCTCTGGCGCGGGCCAAACGCACCGCGGCCATGTGGCAATCCACGTGAACCACGTTGAAGTGCGTGACAGTTGTGTAGCCTACGGTTTTACGTTGCTTCGTTTCGAACTCCTCCACGTTGCAGCGTTTTGTGAACGTGTAAATGCCTAATACCTGCAACAAATAAAATCAAATCAGCAAATACACATTAGAATAAAAAATCACACGCAGCCAAAAATCTTATTAATTTCACGTTTGTTCTTTTTCTTATATTTGTCCTTAGTTTATTTTACATAACAATAAGAGCATACGTTACCATATTAGGTTTGAACTCGTATCCTTCACGACAGATCACGCATATCAGTCCAGTCTCATCGCCTAGATCCTCCATTTGCTGAAGGATTGTTCCGCTGGCAGTGACCTGGCCTTTATCGTTCGTTTGCATGCCGAGTGCGCCTAATTGCCTCTCGCGCATTGCCATAGCCAAGCGTTTCTTCTCGCTACGTGTGTGCTGGCGAGCTTCCTCGATGAGCTCGGCTACCCGCTTATTAGTGCACAGTGCTTCCAAAAGGTTCTCCGCTAGTGAGCCAACATGCTCATTTGAGGACACCTGTTCCAGTCTATGAATTATGCTAATAGTTACTTGAGAAACTGCCAACTGCAAGATCAAGAAACGACATGTTAAATCAACAAGAATCACATTTATTGACGAGATAATTCTGACGAAAACAGAATATACTGTCATTTTACCTGAGTCGGCTCGTGATCCGTAGCTAATCCTGTGAGAAACCGTAAGATATATTTCAAAGCTGGTTTAGATATAAATTCCTTTAATTCGTCACTGTCTGTACGTAAGAGCGTAGGTTTAAAACACGGCGCGTGTACCTGATAACAGAAATAAGACAGCTTTTATATAGTGTATATTATATTATATTACATTATACGTCAGGTTAAATTATATATAATTTTACTTACAGTAATATATTCAAAAGCATCTTTCACAATTCCCATATTTATGATGTAATCCTTCAGCGTGTTGCCAATTGCGTTTCGTTCAATGCCTTGAGTGAGTATGCAGAAAAGCTCCAGCTTTTGCTCGTCTTCGGGCGTGTGCTCAAAATCGAATTTGTAAAAGTTCAAAACAGGCTTGAAGTAATCGCACAACAACGCCATTTTCTCTTTATTGCCGTAAGTCAACGCTGCCAAAACTCTGGCAAGATGCGCGAGCACGCTCGCACTTTGTCTGACCGCCGTGGACTGTGTGCACGACAGGAGCGCCTTAATATGTTCCGGACCGCCGAGAGTACGCGAGAACGCTTCGAATTCGCTAAACGATTGCGACGCCGCGTTCGCCAATATCGTTTCCATGATCTGAAATCGACATTGTAACATTCATTTGTTGACATCGCTCATAGTATCGCCAATATCGTACAGACATTTCTCTTTGTACTTACGTCCAATAATTGCTCGGTGATTTTTGCTTGAGAATTTTCCGACTCCGTAGCAAGACAACGCTGAAGAACGTCCAAAAACACGGTGACTGCTCCCAATTCGGGTTTGCTTAGAACCTCTTGATTCTTTTTGACCTTCACACACAATCTGAACAATTTCAGTAACACTTGAAGAAGCGGTCTCGCTCGATTGATATCGTGTATAGCCGCTAATCTGTCCAGCATAACTTGCAGACCGCCGCAGTCCGCCAACACATTTGCCATCTTATAAACTTCCTCATTGTTCACTTCCTGTTCACTGCTGGCGTTCAAAGTTTCGACGAACTCCTCGGTTGCGTCTCCCAAGAGACCGCGCATGCGATATATTACGCGCATTGCGTCACACTCGCCACCTTCGAGCATCCAGATCTTCTTGTAAACCTAGACAAACAGAAAATATAACGTAACATTCTTGACGATTATATTCTTGACATATATTTCTCACATGAAAAACTGGCAAAAGCCTCTTACTTCTTTAACGGGAAGATCCAGACTGATGATTTTGTTGTTGACAAGAAGTTCCATTCCGTTATCGTCTTCCAGAAGTGCAACCAACTCGCAATCTTGACAAATCTTATTTTTCACGTCTCTCATAAGTGGACCGAGTCCAGGTTCCAAGCTACTGTAAGGATTTCCCAACATTCTCCCCTGTAGAAAAAGAAAAAAGAACGAATACGTATCGTCTGTGTAAAAAAATTATTTCAAAGACAAGCACAAGATCTCACCTGCAAGAAGTCTTCTTGTTGAGGATCTTTTTCAAGCGTCAAGAAAAATTCTCCGATATCATTCTCTTCCGGATAAATGATCGAACACAATCTTTCAAATATGAATACCGGAGTGCGAATATCTTGAGGGTTCTGTTTCTGTATCGTTTCCACACAGATTGCCATGAACGCCTTTGTTTCCTCTTCGGTACCTAATGACACGACAAAACATGTTGTTCATACAAACATTAAGATAAAAATTAATCAAAACGCAGAAACTTACCTGAAGTCATTTCTTCTAGAAGCTCCAGCAATTTTTCTTGAGTGTCATCGATCAGTCTGGTACGTTGAACAACGAGTCTTCTGAGCGACAGATAACCGTTCAACACAGCGCCGACCAGTCGACCTTTGTATTGTTGCTTAATATTTTCTTGCTCCAAGAAAGTCGCCAACAGTTCTGTGAGCATCTTCAACGAATATCCCTGAGCCAAATCGCTTGTTAAGGTGGTTTCTTCGAGACGATGCAACTCCTCTATTTCCCGGGTCAAGAGATCCGCCAATAGGGTCATCACACCGCGCACCGCCAGAAATTGTTTCCAAGGCGACTGTCTGATTAAGCTTTGATATAACGTGAGAAACTCGGTACTGCTCTCGCCGGCAGTACGTAGCTCTTCTAAATAGCATGTCAGCAGAACCAGAACCTCCTTCTTTCTCTCTGTACCTTGGCACAAGCTCTCGATCATGTTGCAAGCGACCTGTCGCGCCAGTCGTGAACTGGGATTGAAGAGAACCTCCTTCAGCCAAGCTCCGTCGGATAATTTCAACGGTTGAACGCCGTGATGTCTTATGCAACGTTGATGCCACCTGTGGCCGTATTTTTCCATCAGATACAACACTCGAGCTTCCTCTTTCTTGAGAGGTTTGGTGGCGGCTGGTTCCGTTTTCTTGGTCGGCATGCGACGAAGCCACTCGGAATACGAATGTTTTGGATCGCCACTGATCCATTTGCCCACGTCAATGCTGATGCCTTCAGGCGGTTGTACTGTCGCCAGAGACTCGATCGTTTTATCTTTGTTTTTCTTAGATACCGGTTGATCAGGTTTAATGAGTCCTTGCAAGATTTTAAGACACGGCAGTATGATGCTCTCCATTACAACGGGATTCTTCGATTCCTTACAAGCCGTTAAAAACAGCTGCATGACGCAGCGTAACTTCTGTTCCCAGCACGAGTCCTCCTTTTGCACGAGCGCCGCAAGAAGAGCCATTTCGTGTCGTACAGCAACCGAAAGATCGGGAGTGGCAACGCGTCCGCGGAGCGTCAGCGTGATTCGACTAGTCAGAAGCGAGCAGATCTCCTTCGTCGATTGCGCGTTGTCTCTCGTGACGACGCACAGTAACTGCCGCACTTCCTCCTGCATCTGCACTGTTCCCTTTCGCAGATTGTGCTCCACGAGTTCTTGAATCAGTCCCTGTTTGCACAGAACGTCTCTGGCTACGCTGTTGGTTGCCAACGCGCGTAACAACGTCAGACAGTGCTCCGTGGCGGCGGACGCGCAACCGTAACAGCGTCCAACCGGCGAGATTATGGGTTCGTCCTTTGTAACGTCGTTCGTGCTTGATGTGCCGTACGACTGCGAGCTGCCGCTGGTCTGACCTCGTTGATTTCTGTCGTACGCGACGAGCTCCTTGCGACAGGCTAGAACGCGTTGAATAATCTTGCTGAGCTCCTCGAAAGAAGTCTTGCATTCGCCGCAGTATCTCTGCGCGAGCAACTGAATCGCTTTGTTCACCGAGATGCAGGTACTGCCGGAAACCTGCAAACCATCTTCCAATCCACGATCCAGACGATGTTCGGATATCTTGATGAGTAGCATTTCCAGTGTCGGTTTGTTAGATATTAAAGTTTTGTACACTCTGTCAGCTTTCTCCAATAAAGTGTTGATGGTTGCCACCGTCTTCTTCCGATCGTCGTCGTTCTCTATGGGATCCACGGCGCAACACGGTCTGCCGGTTAGGGAATAGTCGAACTTGGCGTACTTGCAGAAGCCACAAGCGTGACACAAGAACGGATCTTTTTCGTCATAATTGATTGCCCGACACTTGTGACACTGGAATACGTTCTCGCCGCAATTCGCACAAATGCCAGGATTCGCGGGGACGCTGGCGGAGCATCGCGGGCATTGCAACGTCTCGGACGAGGCCTGAATGTTCTCGTAGAAATCGGCGTATTCGATCATGAGGTTGCAGGCTACTATCGGCAACGGGAACTCCATCTTCACCTCCGTCTGACCTTGGGCGAGCGTGATTTTCTTCGCCTTGTGCCACATCGACGGTTTGTTTTTCAATTCCACGACAGCCTGCACCGATCGATTGTTGTAGTAGATGTTGATGGTGCGAACCATTTTTGTTCTCTTCAAATCGCCTATACGTAGAGTGATGCGACTGATGGTGTGACTCCCGACCAGTTTCACGATCTGCGTTGTCGTCGTGAACTTGGAGTCCACCTTGATCGACGACAGTTTGATGGTCGCCATTGGCACTTCTGGATTGTTACACACGAGACAGGGCTCGCTCTCCAGGTAATAACCATCCAATTCGACGAATTGCGCTAGATTTACGTAGAGATTGGCGTTGGGATGTCGCGCGAGCAGTTGATTTTGCGCGTGCAACACGGCAACTGCTTGCTCCATGTACGTGTGCATCTTCTTTCCGGCGTGGGGAGTTTTCAAGCAGAAGTAACCTAGTAAATCAACAAACTGCGCTGCCTTCCTGCCGTAAGCCGGAAGCAGGGGCCACAAACGCCACAAAAGATCCAGCAAGACTTCCTGATCAGTTGGTCCGCAATTTCTAAAATTTGAAATGCACATTTTATTTACGTATCTATTATTGATAACATATTGTTGATTAAAAGATAAAATTAAATCAATAACTTACTTGTAAATTGCCAGTATAAGAGAATGAGCTTGCCAACGAACGTTCGTATTATTCGTTTCAAGGAGGAAAGTCTGTATAAACTTCATTAACAATGTGGGATGCACTTGTTTCTGAATTTGTTCGACCAGAGGTAAACACTGCGTTTCTTCAAATCTGGCTTCCGAATCGGAATCCTCCGATTTCTCACGTTCGCGTCTCTCTCTCGTTCCAGGTGTCGCTTTTGAATCCTGATGTAAATTTACATAAATGTTATATATCTTTGTTTTTTAACGACAAACACAATAATAATAGCCGATATATGATACAATGAAGTACACTTTGTGTTGTGTTATTTACCTTTGATTTGGCATCCTTGGCTTCTTTGGATTTGGTATTCGAGCAAATAGCGCACTGCAACAACTGAAGCACCGTGGGACTCACGCCCTCGTCCAGGAGCGTCGATATCGCGAAGAGATAGGACAAAACTGTGTTCTGCTTCAAGCAAAATCGTTGCCAGTTTCCTGTCCGACTGGTGGCGATTTCCACGCAGCACTTGAGATGTTCGATCAGTTCGACTAACGAGTCGTAAGGTAGATTGATTGAATGCGGACGTACGTTCGGTGGATCATATCCGCCTGTGGAGCAACACTGTTGTACGGATTGTATGTGCGAGATGAGGGCGTGGAGATCCCGGAGCTGTCTGTATTTTTCCTTATTGCCGCAGATGAAGAGCAGCAATTTGCGCACTTGTCGTCTGACAAACGGCGTCTGATACGACATCATGTATTCGCAAAGATAGAAGTACCACGGCTGTTCGAACGCGGGCTGTACCATCGTGCTCTCCGTGTACTTGTGTACCTGATAAGGCAACCGCAATATCATTTCGGTCAGTAATTGAGGATACGGCTCGAACACGTCGCCCGCGTGGCCCTTGACATATTGACGCAAAAAGAACGGCGACATATCCGGCGGCGACGTGGTGAGATGTTCTTTGAGCAATTGGCCTCCTATCATAGTACCGGATTCTTCTGTATTGGTGGTTTTCCAATAGTCTAGCAGGGCCTGCAGCAATGTCAGACAATAATCGATAATACCGGCTTTGCTCAATATAGCGGCGGTAGTTTGCGACACGAAGTTTGGATTCTCAGAGGAGGTCTTTGTGGCGTATTTCGAGCGGGACATAAGAACGCTCAGCAAACGCATGATAACCAAGTGAACTTCTCTCTTGTTGTTGCGTTCGCATATGTTGTTCGTGTCAGGCTTGTCCATCTCCAATTCTTTCACGAGCATGTGCAACAAACGTTCCACACAGGCTTTGTCCTTTTCTTCTTGACCGTCAAGATCGGCGGTCAGCATCAGCATGACCTGCATAAATGGAATGGCAAGCACCCCGCGAACGTTTACCAAATTTGGCACGAACTGCGTAAATTTGTCCAGCAATAAGAGCCGGACGGCGTGCAGTTTCACTGTGATTTCGCCAGACGTGTCATTTTCCTGTTCGACACCTTGTTCTTGCTCGGTGCCTTCTTCTTGTTCGGTGGTAGTGAAAGTTGTCGGAACATCCAGAGTAGTAGTTTCAGAGCGCGGTGCTTGATTGACCGCAATTCCGATTGGAGGTATAGCGTTGTCGGGAGCGTTGTCTCCGTAAGCGGAGCTTCTGCCGGAAACGTTATGCTCTCCCGTCATGCTGTCAACGGCGCTGCCTCCGCTGTCGCTACCGCCGCTCTCGCTACCCTTGCTACCACCGCTACCACCTTGCTCGGCGGGAGACGTTCGAAGTGTGCTGCCATCGGTGGCGGCGGTTGATCCCTCATCGTCCGAGCCACCTGCGGATGCAGTCGTATCGGAATAATGTCCGCCTTCTTGTCCCTGAGCAGCATTTGGAACTTGAACCAACCCCTGCGCCGCCAAGTTTTGCAAGCTTTGCAACGCGGAGCCGCTCAGGTTCTGAAGACTTTGTATACCTTGCAGATTGGGGAAACCCGCTTGCTGGAATCCCTGTCTTAGCGCTTGCAGATCGGCGCCTCCTTCGTGATCTTGCAAACTGAGAGCTATCGCCAGTTCCACCATCGCCTCGTCGTCGGCGTCCGTCGGCACGTCCAACAATTGCGGGAAGTTACCCGCGCCGAGCATAGCCGCCAACGGTTCCAACGGATGATTGACCACTCGCGCGGAGACCGAGTTCTGATTGCTCTCAGCGCCGAGCATAGACGCCACTCGGTCCACAGCTTCCACGGCTTCGACGATGTCGAACTGCTGTTCCACATCGCGCTCGACCGTGTCCTGGGAAGCTTGGGGCGGAACCAACGTGGACTTCTCTTCGGTCTCGGCTACCACACCCGGAGTGCTGCAGTTCGGCGGACTTGGGATGTACACTCTTCTGCGTTTGTATCTAGGTCTGAGCACTCTGATTATCGCGTGCTTCGCGCTGAAACTGATTGTAGTGTCGGAAGAGAGCAGCAGCTGCAGATACAGTTTAGCGGCAATCGGGGTATTGTTCTCAACGTCGCATATCGCGAACGCGTGAATGATTTCGACGATGGCGTAGACCGTGCCCTCGGCGTGCGTGAGTCCCGGCACGACTACCGGAGCGAGTGCCAGATTGTCGGGATACGCCGCATGCAGAGACCACAGTATCTCCATCAATTGGATGACCAGGTGCTGATTTTCGTCCGCCTTCGCGCACGCGTAAGCTTCTAAGCGATCCTTTTCGAAGACGGGCACTGAAAGTAAACGATTCCAACGTGTTACGTAATTCTGATTTACTTCGAAAGTTTATTTTATTTGGAAACATTGAGAGCAACACTAACCGCTACTTTCGTCGATTGATTTAGTTGCGTGCTGTTCGGAAAATTTCGCGAGATTGTGCGGGCGCGACACCGCAACAGCGCGAACAATAAGTACAAGTCTGTAAAAGTTCTCCGGATCGATGTCCGAGGGATCTGCAGCTTCCCTCATTGATTTCAGAGATTCGAGCACGTGCGACAACAACACATGATCCTGAATAGTGCGAAGAGAAAATACGTGCAAGTAAGTTTCTCCTGTTTAAAATTCTTTTAATGAATACTCGATCGTTAACGCACCTCGTGAAGATGGTACGCCTGTTTGGTGTTGTGAAGAGCAGCTAGTAAAGCCATCGTGTACATTTGCACGGGTATTGGCGTAGGCAATATCAACAATTGCGACGCGACGTCGATCGCCGTGGTCTTGAGCGCGGATTTGTTCTCGTCGTGCGAAGACAAAATAAAGGCTGATTCCAAGACCTCGAGAACGCTGGCTGTTATCCTGCAAAAAGTTCACAAAAGTGTTAATTAGATTCCATTCAATTACGCATTGTGATTGAAAGTAAAAAAATAAAATAAAACCAATGTTACACAATTTTTGACTAATTCTCAAGTAAAGTTTTGTTTGTCTTGCATCGCGCACTTTCGAATCAGAACTAAATTTTCTTTCACGATAATGTTTCTCATCACTTGTAAATTATTTACAGACTAACAATCCAATCTCCGATTGACAAATCTATTCCTCAAATCTATTTCTAGCTTTGAGATATTAAAATTTATACCGTGTCCTTACCTTTCTATCGCAGTATCCTTTGTTCTGTTACACAACATTGCATGAATCAAAGAATACAAATATTTTCTTTATAAAATGATTAAGACTTATGTAATACTTCACACATATTAAATTGCATAAATTTAATCGATACGTACTTGTCAATCGAGGATAATGGCGCTGGAGAAACAACAGCGTTGTCTGCTTCGTTATTGATTGTCGTTACCGGCGCGGATGATGGTTGACAGGATTGGATCTCCTCTATCTCCTCAGGCCATCCAAATGTGTCCTTAGTTTTGCCGTATCTTTACAGAAGAAATCAGTATTTTACTAGATTGTAATTTTTGATATCTTTTGTGCGTTTAAAAACATTCGATAATGTCGCAACAACACTAACATCTTTATGGAATCGACCATGATAACGCCATCGGGATCTTGAGACGGTCCAAAAGTGATCGTCAGCTTCTTGTCCGCTTGAAGACTCTCTTCTCTCGTTAAGGGAATGTCGAACCAGCGGCTTCTGGTTAACGTAGTTCGAATACTTCTGCCAAAAATCTTTCGAGAGACAATAATTAGAAAAGTTTCATGAAGTTAATTCGAATGAGAAGGAAATATTCTTTGACGTGATGTATCAACTTACCTCGACGTATAAGGGCACTCTTAGAACGTCTTGATTGCCTAAGAGAACTCTTATTCCCGTCATCACCATGATCGCGTCGTTATTCGTAACTTCGACGTTAAAGCCCGTAGCTTTGGTGGAAACCACGTACATTCCGGTAGTGTTCAAACGGTGCTTGATCTGCGAGGTGTTGTAGATCTGCAGCAGATCGTTGCCGCCAAATTCAACGTCCGGCATCACTTGACAGTGCTCGAAGAAGTCGATGGGAAACGTGACGGATCCGGACGGTTTTCCCATCTTGTTGGTCTTCTTCTTTCGGGTCGGTTTCATGGCGCAAATGGTGTTGACCGGTTTAACGGCGGACGACATCCAAAATCCGGTCTGCTCCATGCTGGCCATGTAAATTCTGAGACTCCCGTCCTCGCACAGCAAAATCAAGGTCGTGCGGTGTTCGGCGTTCGAGCTGGGATGTCTTATCGCGACCATGTCCATGATCTTCGCTTTTGCCGGCACGATCTTGATCTCTTGTATCATAATCGTGTCCGGTTTGATCATCAGTATCACCGGATTGTTGCTGGTCTGGAGCATAGAGCAAATCAGTCCGGGATGATTCGCAACCTCGCTCCATTGGCACAGGGGCTGTTGCTGATTGTTGTTGGGTTTGTTCCCGTTCGTTTTGTTACTCGCGAGATTGATCTGGAACACCAGTCTGATGTCGGAGTCCATGTGCTGCAGCGGCGCTATGAAGCTCTTGCCGCAGGCGTAGCTGAAGAACAGCAATTGCAGGGCGTGAGAATAATAAATGGAGACTCCTCCGCCGCCCACTTGGCCGTTGTCTTTTATCTCCGGATGATAAACATCGAGTGTGTTTGTCACGTAGAAAGCACCGTGTTTGGCTTGACTCTCCTCGTCCATCGCTTGGCTGTAAATGTATCCGGCGGAAGACATGAGCAACATGTGGAACGTGCCGTTCTCCGCGTGCATGAACGTGCAATCTCTTATCTTCCCGGTTGGCACGAGGAAGTAATACTGCGGACTCAGCGCGTCCTTTCCCAAGTCGTAAATTTTCACGAAATCGGCGGTGACCAGTGCCAATTGTGTCTGTGCGCCAGGAAGCCACAGGGCTTTGATAATGAAGTTTCCGCTTTCCAGCTGAGGATGCAGAACCAAATGATCGGACACGGTTCCGGAACTGTTGAACGTAAGTACGTGGCAATCTTTGAAGCCGCAAACGGCCAGGAAATCCTCGTTCCATTGATTCCCGGTGACGGAAAGAACGGTGAAAGGTACTGGTGCAGAAGCGAGTCTTGTTAGCGTTAACTTTCTCTTCGATGAGTCGGCTTGCTTCAAAAGGGCGCTGAGCTGCAAGACCGTTATCTTTCCCTTCTCATGCGACACAGCCAGGTGTTGGCGTTTGCCGTGTGGCGAAGACAGACAGCACATGGCAACGCGTCGTATCATGTGAGCCGACAGCAACTGTCTGATCGTCTGACCTTGATCTCCCGAATAGTTCATTCGAACGTTCTCAAAGGCACCTTCTTGAGAACCCAAGGTCGGAAGCATGAGTTGATCCGTGTACTCGAATTTCTTGCCGCTCGTGTGCAACCGCAAAAGCGCCAATTGAGCCCGCACGTAACAACCAATCGGAGCGTAACGCTGGCAGTACTCCTCCACTGCAGGTATCAACGCGCGTGTTAGATCCACCAACGAGGATACCAGTCCGCTTTTCCACAACTGAGAGTATATCCAGTCCTTCGAAGATTCCAGATGTTTCGTCAGATACGTCAGTCTCTGAGTGTCGCGTCCTGCTATTTCCTGCTTGCTGTAAAAGTGCACGGGACTGGACGCTCTTCGACGCAAGCTGCTCGTGAGGAGCAGACTGCTCTCCGCAGGAACGGACCCGACATTGTTGTACGGTATGTTGCCGCTTACTTGATGCTCCGAACTCTGCGGACTGCGCTTCGTCAACGCCTGGCAGGATCCGTCGTCCTTGGCGCCGCAGTCGCAGAAGAAGTTCCCGTATTTGGCGTAAGTGAGATCGTGTCCACGATGACAGACCCGAGCGCAAACCGTGCACACACCTACGCCGTCGACCATGTTACACGTATGGCAATGATACCAGTGCTGATTCATGAATTCCTTCTGCGTAATCGTGAAGGTGCACAATTTGTTGCAGAGACTGTCCTCGTCCGAGTCCTCAGCCGCGCTGTCGTCGTCTTCGTGAGGAATTTCGTCCACCCAGTCGCTGTCGTTGATGTCGTTATTCGGTAGAGCGCCTTCCCAGGGCGGACTGGTCGCGCGATCTTGGGACTGCGCTTGCTGCGGGCAAATCGCGCCCACCACATCGGCTATGTAGTTCAGCATGCAACAGCCTGCTTCGATGTACGGAGTCGGTTCGTCGAACGTCTGTAGATCCTTGTTCATTATGTGATCCTTGCAAAGTTCGACCCACTCTATGGCTGCTTTGAACAATAACGCGTGTCCTTTCTCCGGCACGGCGTCGGCCAGTGTGGACATGATTTGCATCAATTCCGGAAAACGATTCGCTTCGATGGTCGGAGAAAGAATGTGATACGTTAACGGTATGAGAGCTTGAAGGATGGTCACAGAAACGCTAGCGTTGCTCTTATCCTTTACTATATAATTCGTGAGCGCCCATAGAAAACGGCTGTTCTCGTGAGTCGAGTGTTCCTCGTCTTTGCTTGTCGCAGGCTGATTGCTGGAACTGTCGGAAATCGCCCACTGACCCTGTTCGTTATTGGACGCGTTGTTCCTTTCGTCCGGTCTCTGACTCTCCTCCGGAGTGCTCGAGACGGTCACCAATGTATTCGCGGTATTGACCGTGGGTGTTGGCACATTAACCGTAGAAACGTTCTCGACTACGTTCGTTGCTCCCAATATAACGTGTCTCAACCAGGTTTGCAGCTTCTCGCTCTCGATGTTGGCGAAATTGGTCACCGAATTGCAGAGATGATCCAGCAATATGTCGTTCGCTTTCTCAGCCGTTCTGAATAACACGTTGAAAAAGTGCAGAACGTACGTGCTGAACTGCGGCGTAGCTTGGGGCGACGTTATAGACAGCAAAACAGATACAAGACTGTGATTCGTGTCGTGAACGAAGAACAAATACAGAGCTTTGCATCCGAGAGGCTTCTCCAACAGTCGCTCCCAATAGTTCATACACTGTCTGAAGATTTCCTCGTGAATTACGATACTGATAGATCCGTCCGCGTTATCGGTGTACTCGATTATCAGATTGTAGATGTGATTTATCACGAACATGTGCTCTCGCAGATATCGCGTTTCATTGTCTCCAGCGGTCTCGTCGTCGAACAACTTGTCCAGTATACCCGTGACCTTTTCCCGAAGATAATCGGTACGCGCGTCCAGTAACAACGCGATCAGAACATCTACGGCTTGGGTGTGAGTCTCGGACGACTGTTCCGGAATTGTCGCGGGTGTGAGGAACACCTGCATGAACGAGACCAAGCTGTGCAGCAAGTTCTTCAGCGATGGATTGATGGAGAACACCGGATACTGAGACAGAGAACCGACGTGGTAATTAACTATGCTGAAGATGTAGTTTTCCGACGGTATTATGTCGTTCGCGTAGGCGTTCCAGGACACGGAAGAGTGCGCGATGGCGTTCCACGCGTCTACGCCAGATTGAACGCAATGCGGCAGGAAGGATACTATCGGCTTTTCCGTTCCCCAGCGCGCGTTGCCTATAGACAGTATGTTGTTCACGATTAGATAGTTTCGCGTGCTGTAATTACCCTCGTCCTCGGCGGAATCGAACATGCGATACAACATGTTCGACTGGCACGATAACAAAATAGCCTTTGTCAGCGAGACAAAATGCGGCAGAAGGTCAATTATCATCTTGACCCTGATCAGACTTCCGGACTCCGCATTCTGCGCGCTCTTGGACGCGTCGGTATTTTCGGTAGCGTTCTTCGATATGTTCTCGTCCATGAGAACCTGCAACTTCCCCACTACCGAGTTCAGTATGCACAGGGAACCGAGTTTCGGCAGCGACGCTTTTGGCATCAGTTTGTCAGTGGCAGTGTACTCGGGCATTAGCGAAAGCATGCAATTCTTCGCGAGAGTGGCGTCGTATTTCACCGAGTTCACGGTCGACGAAACGGTTTTCAACAAATTCTCGGCGTACTGCGTGTACATTCCTTGCTTTATCAAGCAGTCCTTCATCCAACCGGTAAAGGTTTTGTACGCCGCTCTTGGTCCCCACACGAACGAATGGAGCAGCATAGGTCCGGCCGGTATCTCTTCGCCGAGAGCGAGTTTGTTCATGTAAGGAGTCGAAGGTGGTAACATCAGTAGCAATTCCCAGCATATAGTGAAGCAATACTGAATCGCGCACAAGCCGGTGAACGTGATCTTGTCCTTGTTACTCTCGGCACCTTTTTCGTACCTATCGCTCTGATTGAGCACATTAAGAATGTCGATCAGCGCGTCGACCAGAAGTGGATACTTCATCTTATCCGGTGTACCCAGAATAAAATTACAGGCCTGTAAAAAGAAAATAAAATAAACTCTTACAAAGTTCGAATTCTACATTGAATTGTCTTCACAGGAATAATGAACAACGCACCAATCCGTCTAGTTTCGGCACATCTTGATTATTCCGATCTGTTCTCGACAAACTGTAAAAACGCGGCTTCATCGAAAATTCGTCTTGCGAACTGTATTGACGATGCTTGTCCTCTATTCCGGCCCAAGGAGTGAATGCCCTGGTAGTCTGTTTATTTCCGTCTTTCGTATCGCTTACCAAACTTGTAGCAGAAAACAGATTCCACTCTACCTGTGTAAAAGAAGAAAAGAAAAATTAGATACACATGTGTACGTTTACATATTTATATTTTAAGACAATTGTAAAGTAAGTGTACAAGACGTTTACTACCACTCAGGTGACACTTTCACACTGGTGGCCCTGGTATCTTGCATTATCTTTGTGTTATACTAGATAATAGTTTTTACTCTAGCATTTAATACATTGATGTCATCAAAGAGTCACATTGCAAATGGTAAATTAATAATTGTGACAATTATTCACTTTATTATTAATTAACATGGCAATGTAAAGCAATGACAAAGAATGATTAAATGCACTTATGATTTAATATTTAGATATATTCGACAGATAACCAGCGTCTATTTGTGTACTTACGTGTTCAAGCAATACTCGGTGCGCGTCGTACAAATGTTTCATCATATATTCGAGCAGCAGTAACAATCGGGACAAGTGCAACACTTGAAAATCTTTCATGGGCGTTTTCACCGCTTCGCTGCAACGTACCGCGCCACTTCCGGTCACAAGTAACACAGATTTCTTCTGCATTAAATTCAGAGAATGAAATAGGAAAAGAACCAATTGAGCGTGTTCCACATTCAAATCTGCAAGTTTAAATCGGTATATTTAATATCCAAGCAAAGCACAAATGAAAATCGAACGAGTAATTAAATAGAAGAGACTTGCGTATAGTTTTGAAAAGAAAATATTTTATTTTTATCGTACCTTCATTCTCAGCTTCGTAGGTTGTTTGAGGGTTGCATACATTTTCGACCAAAGTTGTTACCAATCGATGCCATATGCTTATGCATGCAGCTTCCCTTTCTGGTTGAGGTTTCAATTGCAGCACCTAATTACGAATATTTTTTTTAGAAATAGAACAGTACATGTAAAATATCAAAAACTATAACGTACCTGAGCTAGTACTCTGAGAGTTCGTGGATACACTTGAAGAGGCCAAGAGGTTGAACTATTGCCTTCTGTAGACCAGGGGCTCACACCCAAGTGTTGGAGCAAGGTGTTTTGCAGAGATTCGCTTAATGTGTTCCACGCGAGCAAGTTGTGAGTGTAACGACTTAAAGCTTGAGAGAATTCCAAATACATAGCAGTTAACGTGGCGCCGTAAAATGTAGAAATTGTGCCTGAAAATGCAATATTTTAACGTAACAAAATACAAAACACAATACAACTATAAAAAGTATATATGCAGATTTTAATAATTTATACCTGTTTCAGTTCTAGCTGTTTCATGATCCAGATCTCTTATGATCGCTGCCAATATGACCATTTGTTGCTCGACCAAACCGTTCACCACATATTCCCGAACATACGTACTTCTACTACCAATTAAGTACTTATTCATAAATTGGAATATTTTTGTTGCGAGCGAAATATACTATATAAGAAAAAAAAAACAATCAATATATTAAATTTTTTGCAATAATTTTACGGAAATATCATACGTGTTGTATCTGTCGTAATATGGTGGTACGTTCCGCACTCGCTTCATTATTTGTTTCTTTGTTGGTATTCGTGGAAGTCTCATCTGACGGAGCAAGAGTTTCTTCAAACCACAGTCCCAAGATAGGTTCGCTGTCTTCCTCTATTGACATATTAGTTTGTTTTATACATACAGCAAGTATATACCAATAAGTTTTAATAAAATTATTAGCAAGTACACAAGCAAGCGCGATTTCATCCAAACGCATTACACTAAAAACTTAATATAATTTACGCATTGTATAAAAAATATGAAAAACACTTATATTTCATACTAATATTAATAAAATATTTAGTAGATCTGTACATTCTAGAGACAAATAATCCATATTAGATGGATATACAATGTCACCTTCATCAGTAGAATTTTCTGAACAACTCAAAAGATCCTCGTAGTATGTTGTGGAATCTGATTGACTCAGTGCATCTCCTTCTAAAGAATGTTTCTGGACTCTTTTCAGTGTACACGCCTGCAACAAAATAAGATTGAAATCAATTTTATCACGTCTTGTTTCAATATGTTCTGTGTTTTATGAATCACAGTGGACTTTTACCTTTCTGTAACTAATAGTAGCCAGATAAAAGAGCAAATGATTCAACGGCACTGCTTGTAGGAACGTCACTGCTCTCTGTAACGCTGTAGCAGTGGACAGAATATCCAACGCCGCTGGTTCGGGAACCGCCACAACTAAATCGGTGCTGGCTTCGATGGACACATCTTCGAGAAGCGCGCTCATTAAATTAAGCGCATGCGAGGCCAACGCCACTGACAACACGCCAAAACCTTGTTGCCTGATTACGTAAAAACAAATTTTTTCTCTATATAATACCGATATGTATCTTCTTGTTGAGAATTTATTGCAAAATAAAGAAATTTATATACTTTGAAAAATATTTTCAACAGTCACATTCAAAAAGCCAGAGATAATATAAAATAACAATTACACTTTCATAAGATTAACACGTCCGCTTCCATCACGAGCCTTGCTTGGGGATTTTCCCTTCTCCTCTTTTCCTTTGTCTGCAGCACTAAAACTGCTCACGCTCAATTGCGCTTGCAATCCGGCGACTAGGAGCCACACTCCAATGAGTAAATGATTCTGCAGAATCTGATAAAGCACAAATATAAATTTTTACAGATATGCATATGTCTCGAGTTTCAACAGCTACACACAATATATTTTACAAATAGAAAAAAAAAAAACTTGATAGAGCTTTGTTCAAATCAAAATTAAAACGTCATCACTTACATGTCCACCCGCGCGTGTGCTATTTTTGATTATGTTTGACACCTGTCCAAATATTTCTAGACTCTTTTCGACAACTGTGATCGCTAGAGTATCGTACTCCTCGTCGGTCGTTTTCGCGTTTTGATTGGACTGGTTATTCGCCGCGGTGTTCGTGCTGCACTTGGGCGACACGGCATTCGTTATGCCGACTATACTCGACGCTGTCGCGTTCGCAATTGAACAATACAGACAAGACATTGTCAGTAACGACAGCTTCTCCAATTTCTCCGATGTCAGAGGCTCGAGTATCGGCAGCGATATCACACTATGTACAATATTGATATCGCTAACCACAGAGTGCAAGCTGTGTCTTATTGTATGCGCCTCTGACGTGTTGGCCGGCAGGCTGAATCCTTTTTTGGACAAATACGACTGATACTTCCGTGTGTAGCGCGACAAATGCGGTAGATTCAAGCACATGTCCAGCAAGATGTCACTGGCGCCCATATTCTGCAGAGTGCTTATGTTGTTTGAAATAAACATCATCTGCAATGTGATGGACATCACGTCATTATAATAAAAACTACATTATGTAAAAAAGATAACTTATTAAAATGTGTAAAAACTTACACTTCATATTAACTTTATACCAACCTTGATGTCAGAATGTGTCTCGCTTGTGGTACTGGCGCTTTTGCTTGAGACATTAGTGTTCTTGCTCGCACCATCAGTAGAATTTTCACTCGCCAAAATAGAAGTCGATGAAAAATCTTGCAACGGCATTGTCAATTGCTCAAAGATACTAGTAGACAAGTCACAACGAGACCTCATAGACTCCTTTACTATTTGCGGAGAGGTTTCCTTTTCTTTTCCACCTGACGGAACTGTCACATGAGGTGGTATTTTGGAATTTTTTACTACAAACGCCAGCGCAGTTTCCTCTGCGGATGTGAGTAACGATTGTCCGGTACATAGTGCGCGTATCGCAAGTAGCAACTGCTTTGTGGTCAAGACTGTTGCTGCTGTATCTCCGGGTTGTACTTGATGCTGTGGCAGCTTGTCCACCAGATAAGCCAGCAATACTTTGCATGCTTGACAAACTATAGATATTTGACTTTTGGTAACTAAAAAAAAGATGTTTGGTTAAAAAATAACAAAAACATAACAAAGTTTACACACATACACATATGCACATATATATATATCTACAAATTATTTTTAAATATTCATAATTAGATCATCATTTTAAATATTTGCTTCACAATTGTATCAAACATAAACAAGTATTTTTGTTCCAAGCAAACTAGAAAGTAATGTTCTTTGTTTTGCACGTTCAAAAAAATTTTGTTTCAATCTCTATTAAAATAACCTTTACTGATATCAAATACTTTGCACTTGGAAGTCAACTTTTCTACACTTCCCTAATTAAAGAAACCTTGCTCCACCTTGCCATCAAAAACACATATGCTAAAACATTACTTTCCGGTTTCTCTTGATAAACAAACTTGAATACACGCCCTATTTGAGAGAGTTTTTGCACAGACCAGAAGTTTGCTCGAACGTTCGACTTACATGTATTCGCGCAACCGCTAATACAATCCGCGGCCAAGGCAGCGACCGCCGTGTAAAAAGTTCCGTATTGATCCTCGTGGGAGACGAATTTGTTTTCGCTGAAACGCAACGGAGAACAAACTGTGAGAATCAAACGAGAAAATGCATATCGAAAGAATATTATCGAAATAAGCTACGGGCATCCATTTCTGTGGTGTCATCACAAGAAGCGGATATGTGTGTGCGTGTCACCAAGATTCGACGTTCCCGTTCGATCGCACGGCGAATCAAACCCACCTTTTGACGATGCTCTTGACGAGATCGAGAACATCGGCTTTGTTGAACGAGTGCGGCGGCGACGTTGCTAAAATCGGCTTCATCACCGAAGGCCACTCGTCGTGACCACCGCTCTTGGCCGCCATTTTTCATGTACTGACTCACAATTGCGCACAGCTGTGCTTCTTGCACCGAGCAGTCTGCCTGCCGAGTTCTGTCGTACTACTTTTCCCACTGGAATCCCCCACTCAATTTTCGTGTGTCAAAAAAATGATCTGCACGCGTGCGCAACGAACGTCATCTTCCCGCTCGCAATTGTGTAGAGTAACTTAACGTGTAAACTCGTTTTGCTTTTTTACAACAGTAAAAGAGGAAGTATACAAGATATGTAATAAAACAAAAGTTATATAATTTTTTATAACGATACATAAAAATTACAAATTCAGGACAAATATATCGGGCAACACAAACGCGAATTATACTTCGGAATTGTTACATTTGTATATATATATGTGTATATATATATAATGTTTCAGGTACATACATTATTGGTTGATGGACACTCTGCTCATTAATATATTACATTTGTGTGTACATAGGAATAAATTAAAAATAGGAAATACACAGATTCACGTTGAACACATACACGTTGTATGGCATCACATGTAAAATACCTGCGAGTATCCCAATCTCTATTTGTTGTTGCAATTATATGTAATTGCATATATATGCGGCGAGAGCTAAAGAATTTTGAAACATTCTAACTCTTGTACAGTTTAACAAATTCAGTTCGATTACGTGTAAATAATAATCTAGATAATTGATCAACAACTGCTCCATCATAGCTAATCTCAGGTATGTGAAAACAAGGTAACTTTCGAACTTCTTATCACAATATTGAACTATATATGTGCACTTCACGGTTATTCGACGCGGAAACGATTTGTGAAATTAAAAAAAATAAATTAAAAGGTTTCACATGCAACTCATACACACATTGTTAAAAATTCACTGATGTCAAACTGACATTTATAACGAACCGATATGTTGCTTTTTAATTTGGCTTTTCGTAAAACAAGATTTTTCGCATCGTAAATGCAATTTATATCACTTTTCAATCGTCGTACTAATATCTTTGATGAATCACGCACTTTATCCTGCCGTGACGTTTTGTTTTATGAACGCGATGTTACTTTAACCCAATAATATATCATGCTTACATATTTGATAAACGTAATCATTATACTGTATACATCTGCAAATTCAGTCGCCCATGTTCATTTTCTCTTGCAATATCTGGTAGTAACATGCCTGTAACACGAAGTTTTCAATGTGAGTTGCGTCTTGCGAATCTTCAAATCTTTTGTACGTTCACTGTATCTGTACCTTGAGAGTGGTGAACATAATACCGAGCTCGCCATTTTGCAAATACGGCTCCATGAAGTCTTCGATGAAATGTATCTCGCTTCCTAACTGCAGCACGCTAGCGCGAACGACAACAAAACTAAATACCGGAAACAGTTCGTCCATCGTCCATAAGTATGTAGATCCCAGTTGTTTTTGTACTACCTGTTGACGGAACATGCAAGATGTGAGCGCGAATCCATTTTATAATCAAACCTGATTTTCGCACACGTTTTCTTACTTGCGTCATTTGTTCAAATGTGTTTCTAACTACCAACAACTTTTCCAAAGGCGAGAAAGTTGTCTTAAGCTGCTGTAAAGTTTCTATAGCACTACTGAAGTACGGCTCGTGTTGAGGTAACGAAGTATCAGTGAGGTTTATTACGTTCGTAGTTTTCCAAAACTTTCTGCAATTTTATGAAAATTCCACGTTACACAAGAACGACAAACACAAATTTCTAAAAGTTGCACAATCAAATCCTCTATTGATTGTATTGTGTCACCACTGATTCTGTTACTTACTGATCAATCTCGAGAAAGGCCATTAGAGTGATGTCGGGCTGCTTGTTCCACTTCATCAATCTTTCCCAGTACGCGTCGTCCTCCTTCTTATTGTGTAAGGCATATAATACAAAAAGCGCTGAATGTACACGTGGCAGTAATATCGGATGAAGTATCGCGGCCGCGCTTATGACTTGTCTGAAAGTGAACGCCTTCAAATTATTCTCTTACGTAATTCTCGCGAATTCATTTTACGTTAATATGCAGATAATCGTTCTCGAACTCGGCGATACCCACTCTTCCTCTTTGTCGTTGGCCTCGAGAACGTATTCCTTGCCGCAGCGCGGTAGAGCCGGAAACAGAAGAAGCACGATCTCGTATATCCTCGTCGCGATGCTGTGAAGCTCCGACACTGCGTGGCTAAGTAAGAGCGGATGCACTCGCACCCCGCCGTACGTAGCTGTGTATACCGCAGCCACCTCCGTCAGGAGAGCGCCCAGCGGATGATGCGGACTCTCGAAGGCTTTTACCAAATACTTGTGAATTTCGTTGTAGGTCTGAGGAGTGAGTTTGTCCCGCTCAAAGCACGGGATCTTGTCCAACTGATCGATCGTCTCATTGTTTCTTTCCTTCGCGTTTGGAACATTGGCCGAGAGCTTCTTTCGTTGCAACGTTCTCTGATGGGACTTCGTTATTATGCTGGCGACATTTTGCCAGACTCTTTGCGTATCGGACTTTTCGTTAGTACCTTTGGCGATCGTCTCGGAGACGCCGAGCTGCTGATAGCACTGCTTGAATATGGCCTTCCACTTCTGATCGGGGGATACGCATAATTTTCCGAAAGATCTGGAATAAAAAATAAATGAACGTATAAACGAAGTTACCTTCGAAGATTATCTTCCATGCATGTAACGCAGATATTTACGCTGGCTTCGAATTTGGTTGTGCGGTTCCGTTAGCTTTGTTTATGTGCAACGTGGCGATAACTTTAACGCCTTCGTTCCAAGCGCCGTTCATATTGCCCTCCAATCTGTCACCGCTTCGAAACGTCAATATGCCCTTTCCGCAGAATATTCCCGCGGACTTGAATTCACCTTCGTAATGCGTGCCATCCTCAAATACCATTACTCCATGCCCCTGTAATACAGACGACATAGAATAATATAAAAAAAAAAAAAAATAAAATATTTAGAGACACGCGCGTGCACTCACCGTTAGAACATCTTGCGTGAACGCGCCCTCGTAATAAATGCCATCGAGGGTCACAATCAAACCGTTCCCATGTTTCATACCGTTGCTCCACGATCCGAGATATTTCTCACCTGCAATTAAAAAATTGCACAGACACCACAGTCGGAATCACAGTCTTGTTGTGCAATTTCGATATTGCAATTCATCAAAAAAAATTCACACAACAAATATTTCATACCCGTCATAATGTCATCCATTATTCCATATCCTTGTTTGACACCGCCGGCCCATTCTCCGATGTAAACAGACGCGACCGACGCCATAAAGTGACCTTCCTTCTTCACACCGTGGCCGTGAGGCAATCCGTCTTTAAAATATCCTTCATAAAAATCTCCATTGGCGTATCTAGACGTTTGGTTTTTTTTTTCATTAATTTTCATAATTTTTCCAAATACATACAAACAAATTTATTTTTCTCACTTCATCGTTCCGTATCCGTTTTGCTGACCGTCCTTCCATTGGCCCTCGTACACGCCCTGCGTCGGAATTTCCATTTTTCCAGTTCCATGAATAACGCCCTTGTGAAACTGACCGACGTACGAACGACCGTCGGACCATTCCAGTTTTCCAGAACCGTGCGGTTTACCGTTTAGCCATCGGCCTGTCAATTGACGCAGTTTATTCAAATGTGTGAGAGTATTTGTTCTGTACGCGCGAGATACATGTACTTTTTCACCAATATATGAACAACATTATTTTGCACAAACCAGTGTAAGTTGCGTCTTTAAAGACACTGTGTTTTGTAAACGTAAACGAGCTCGAGCGTGCTAACGGAGGCACATTTCCGATAACTCGTTGCAAACAGCACTTTATGGTATTTTGTAGCGCGTGTAACCACTCGTTACGTTCAGGCGGAGTAGGGGTGTACAATATAAAATTATCTTCTGGCGTAACAATCGATATAGCGTTCTGAAACAAAATTTGTTACACGAAGCAATTGCATGAATTCCCATTACGTGATACGCGTAACGTTGTCAGAGCGCGAGGCTTATAAATTTCGCACCTGTATGTTTTCGGAATCAGGCAGAGGTTCCACCCATAACGTTCGCAGCGAATGGACTGTGTGTGTGGTTCCGGTAACGTGTATAAAAATATCCGTCAACAAGACAAACCAATGGGACGAGAATCTACCGGAATTGTATATCGACAGAGGATACGCTTTTGATTCTCTAACAAGTCTCCTGTTGGGCGACCTCAACGATTCTCCCAGTTTGCCGGAGTTCTCCCAAAACGACTTCGTGACCTCCGCCTCCTTTTGACGTCTCTCTTGTTCGTCGTGCACTTGCTCCCATTTTATGAGAGCCTCTTGCAACCGTTCAATGCCCATTCTCGTTCCGTTGCTTTTTATTAAACTATGAATCGTATCCTTGTATCTAAAATTTTAATATATTTTATGTTATACATAAAAAATTTCACTAAGTAAAATCATATGAAAATCTCATGCGAACGATCTCACGATGACGTACCTGTTTAGCTTGCACAAAGGATGCTGCAACGCCATTGTCACAACGACCTCCTTGCTGTTTCTTTTTACATCGCTACTTTTTAAACTATCTATAAATAGATTCGATACTACTTGTGGCACTTCAACAAGTTTCGCAATATGCACAAAACCGCCGAGAGACATAACGTCGCAAATAGCATTTAAATAATATTTGTACACCGCGTTAAATTCCTCTATATTGGCAACAATCGCGACCTCGTACGCCTCTCCGATGTGATTGAAATAATCCCACAAACTCGTAACGTTCAAGACATTGAAATGCATCAGCTCTGTGTAACAACGACACAACGTCTCGTACGCATTGGCTTCCTGAGTCGCGCCTACGCTCTTCTTCTGAAACGGCCTGATGAGATTTTGGTAAACGGTCAACATCTCCTCCAGGAAGATCTGGTCGCTTGTCAGATCCTCCGCGACATTTATTGCCGGCTCGTTTATCACAGAACAACAACTGTAACGCCCGGAACTGAAGATCTCTCGCGGACTGCTCGATTCTTTCGTTTGCACGTCAAGTTGAAACATATCGCCGATCTTATTCGACTGGCCCATAAAATACAAACCGTGATGCATCATTACTAGACTATGGAAGTTACCAGCTGCCATATCGATGGCTCTTTCGTCGGAAGATAGTTTCGTGGCGAATAACTGAGGAGCGCTCTGATCTATTGTACTGTGCAACGCGACCTGTTTGAAGTTGTTACGTCCCCAGGCGAACACTCTACCATCTAATGTTAAAGCAAGCACGTGGAAGGCACCGCAGGAGATTTTCCGAATCCCGGTATTGCTGAGCTTTGCCACCAATACCGGATGCGTTCGTTTAATGATATCACCCGTTCCTAACTGTCCGTACTGCACGTCGCCCCATGTCCAGAGTTCTGTTCCCAGTATGTTGCTGCCGGTGCGAGATAGCGCGTTGATTCTTTCGTTCAAGCCCTGCTGAGACAATTCGTGTTCCGACGAGCCCGTGCTCGACGACCAAGGAAACTCCTCGCAGCGCAGACTCAGCGCTAAACTAGTCGTGGTAGGTTTGGTGTAGGTGTTACCCTGTTCTTCCAAGTGCTCATTGCTGTCAGCTTTAGATTCGTTAATATCGGAACTTCCGCTCATGTGTCTGGATAAAGTTACGACTTTGCCTCCGACATTTTTCACTCCCTCGTACACCAAGTTCGCCACAGTCGATACATTTTGCTTGATCAATCTGGTCGACCGATCGACGCTCTCCAAAGGTATGTCTTCCTTGGCACTTCCGTAGGACGAGACCCAAGACAGCTGTCTGGTTAGAAACTGCCGTGCGGTCTCGGTGTTTATGAATATAACGTTTTTCTTCTCCCCTTTTTCGCAATCCACCAAATTACCTAGACATTCTCCGCCGTTCTCAACAATACTGGAAGAATGTTCGCGCTTGTCTATCTCCGGCAGAAAAAGATGTTCTTTGCTAGCGGTGGACAAAGCGCTAATGGAGTTTGTTGATCGGTCCTCGCTGAACTGCTGCGCGTGAGGACCGGTGAGACACGTGTCCGAAGACGTCACACTGCCCGGACTCAGCCTAACGTTGTTCAGACATTGCGGGCAAGTATTAACAAAGACTTCCTCTTCCGAATCGTTTTCGCTGTCGGTGTCGTCTTTTATAAGCTTATTACTTTTTCTAACAGTAACTACATTGAAATTGGAACCACAGGCGACCTCGGACACCGTTTTTCCTCTAAAGAATCCAACTCTCTTTGGTTCTGTGCTGCTTATCTCTATCTGAGGCTGATTACCGTTAGCCCACAGCTGTCCGTTCTCGGTGACAAATAATGCCGCGTGATCGCTCACCCCTACAGACTTGACCTTCACCACCTCGTTGTCCTTGTATCTGCGGAATCGATAGGCTATTGTTCAAATTCAAATTTAAAAACATCACGAAATACAAACTGAACGTAAAATAGACATACCCGTGGCTACAGTATTTCACTTCTTCCTTGAGAATTATCGTATCTACAACGCCCATATTCTCGGGATTTACTTTCAAAACATGTCCGCTGGTATTTACAACGAACAAGTGCTCGGAATTCGACGCTACGTCGACGGCATCGAGAGCGGAACGTTTGAACACGAGTCTGGGAGACGCGGTCTCCTTGAACGACACCTCACCGTAATACAGACCGTTGCTCGTGGTCGTTACAAAAATGTGATCCCTTACGGCGACGAGTTTGGAAATGACGCCGTTCGGTTTGTCATCGAATGCGAACGACAACTTGTTGGCGTCTCGCCACAAATGCATGTGTTCATCCATTGCTAAGTTTGACAGTTAACAGAGTTCGCATAACCTCCACACGCTCGGCCCGTACAAAATTCTGTTTAGCAACGTGAATCACGCCATGTCACGTAATTTGTGATACTATCTCCTTCGGGAAACACTTCCGCGGATGTGATGCGAAATATTTCCACGGTGACATGATCGAACATTCCGTTTTATATCAGATAAGAGAGAGACGCGAATGTTGGCCAATACTCACTGATAAGGATATCAGTGGCCACACTGACAATCACCCGTTCCACAGTTCCTCCATCGTGTTTTTGGTTAGCATTTGTGTGTGTGTTCCTACGTACGAGGGCGTCTGCAGGCGGACGTGAAAGGAACTCAATAGGAACGGAACTTACGGAATCAGGTGACCGACTTGAAAGATTCGGTAAGGCCCGTCTCACATGAGGCGTAAGCGGAAACGCGAGCGACAGGCCTCGTGGAATTGACCAATCGCATTGATCAAATCGGCCAATTGTCCAACGTGATTGATCAATTCTACGAGACCTGCTACTCGCGTTTGCTCTTGCACCTGATGTGGAATGGACTTTACGTACTTTGAAACGGTACTCGTTACGCCGTCAGTACCACCTCCACCTGTGACAGTGAATTATGTATCGGAATGCGCTCTATATAGGAAATGACGAACTTTGGACTTGGAAAACCAACACAACACGGCTGCGCGCTTATACACGCGCGCTTGTGACGTTTCACAATACGTTTGCCAAGTATGTGTGCGAACTTTAAACTTCAAAGATGAAGTTGATAATTGCCGATTTCTTTATACCTTTAGCTATCCTCTAGATATTTGTGTAATATTTTTTAGATAAAGTTATCGAGGAACTTATTTAGTGAGCAAATTGGCTGTAAGAGGAGGATCGTTTCGTAAGGAATTATCTCGTTATTTTGCCAACGTGACGTTAAATAAAGATCTCAATTTTTTTTCTTAATTTCTTTATCTCTTCGTCACAATCTACACTTATTGGTGTTCACCATTATTATAAGAAACAATGATTAACACAGGGTAAGTGTAGGAGGGTAGGTTTGTAATATTGACAGTTAAACAAATTACAAATAGCATATGTATGTACACAAATTATATCTTTGAAAAAAAAAAACTGATCTTGTCTCTTTAACATTGGCCACAGGAAGTTGGCCGGTCGCACAATATTCATCACAGGGGCTTCCAGAGGTATCGGAAAGAGCATAGCGTTGAAAGCGGCGCGAGATGGTGCAAATATTGTTATCGCTGCAAAAACTGCGGAACCACATCCTAAACTACCGGGCACCATTTACACAGCAGCTGACGAAAGTAACTTGTTCATACACACATTGTTGTTGCTTCCGAGCGAGCTTCAGAAGTGTGTCATGTAAAATTTATTATGGGTTTTAGTCGAAGCAGCCGGTGGCAAAGCTTTACCTTGCGTGGTGGATGTACGCGATGAAAAACAAGTAATTGCCGCGGTCGAGAATGCCGTCAACAAGTTCGGTGGTATAGATATTGTTGTGAATAATGCGAGTGCTATTTCTTTAACAAGCACTCTCGCGACTGACATGAAGAGATATGATTTGATGAATAACATCAACGCGAGAGGAACATTTCTCGTGTAAGTAGTTGCACTTTCATACATACCGGTCCTACATACATGCTTCAAAGATTGCATTTTATAAATTAACCAAGCGAACAAACTTGTGTTCCAGATCGAAAGTGTGTATACCGTATTTGAAGAAAAGTACAAACCCCCACATAGTGAACTTAAGTCCACCGCTTAGCATGAAGCCAGTTTGGTTTAAAAATCACGTTGCGTATACAATGGCTAAATACGGAATGTCTATGTGTGTGCTCGGTATGGCTGAGGAATTTAAATCCGACGGCATTGCGGTCAATGCCGTTTGGCCCAGAACAGGTATTGTGAGAGATTACAGCGAGCAAATATCTCAATGGTGTTTTAAATCACGTATTTAAAAGATATTTAGTTAGATCGCGTTTTTAGCTATTTATACTGCTGCAATAAGTATGCTACAAGGCTCGGAATCGGCCGATCATTGCCGAAAACCCGAAATTATGGCAGATGCCGTTTACGCATTGATATGTAAAGACAGCAAGTCAATTACTGGACAATTTCTGATCGATGATGATCTGTTAAGAAGCGAGGGCATTACTGATTTTACAAACTACGCGTGTAATCCAGGTAACGGATAATACTGTCGCTCGTATGTAATATATTGTTTTAATTTGATAATGTTTTTTTTTATAGAATATAAAGACAAGTTAATGCCAGATTTCTTTGTGGATGAAAACATTTCAAAATTTGGAGAGATACCAAGTAACGAAAACCAAGTAGATGGTCAAGTGGGAAAGATATTTAACGCCATTGACGCTCACTTGAGTACTGAACTAGTTAACAAGACTGATGCTATATATCAATTTAACTTGAAAGGTAATTTATCGCTTTAACACGTTTTATTTCTAAACGAAATCCATAGATATAAATTTAAAAAGTCCTACTTATTTTTTTTAATAGGAAAAGAGTCTGGTGAATGGTTCCTTGATCTGAAAAACGGTAAAGGTTCCAGTGGCAAGGGAAAATCGAGTCAACCAGCTGATGCAGTGCTCACGATGGATTCAGACAATTTCTTTGCTATGTTCTCAGGTAACTTTTTGTCAATCTTTTCTTGCTGCTAAGCGACTGCAGCAAATATTTTTTGCGCAATGTCACAGTAATACTTTTTATTCATATATTTACATACACGTAATAGTTTTTAACACGAGAAGGTTTTGTAATTGACTTTGTTAATACACACAGGTAAACTAAAACCTGCTGCCGCATTTATGTCAGGAAAATTGAACATAAGTGGAAATTTGCAGAAAGCGATGAAATTAGAAAAATTAATGAGCAGTTTGAAATCGAAACTGTAAAATTGTGTAAAAAATTGCATATAATGGTTTAAAATATATGTTAAAATATATGTTTATAGATATATAATTTATATATTGTAATATACATATATACAGTTCGCATGTCATTACGTTCAAAGTACTCATCTAGTTAAGTTTTTCATGGAGATGGAAACAGTGTATAGGAATTATAGATTTTATACCGAAGGAAAAGAAATAAAATCTTATATATTTCATATTTCTTATAATTTATTTACAAAACGTTAATATTTGTATCTTCTTTGGTTACAATATTTCACGACTAGATTTCATTTTAGTTGTGGAAATATTTTCTGCGCGAGCACTCTTGTTTCTTCGTAGACTCCAAAGAATATAAAACCACCTAACGTGATCCACATTATTCTTGGCGCAAAACCAGCAAATAATCTAAAATAAAAAAAAAAGTGAAAATTTTATTAACAAAGAAATTGCCAAGAGAAAGTGTTAATGTAAGAGATACGCAAAATTGCTATAATATCAACAAACAAGAATGTTTACCCAGAAAAACCCTTTTCTCCGTATACTCTGTGAAGAACGCTTGGTATCGTCAATTCTGACGAAAGCAATGTTCTATTGGCAAGCATTATTCTTGTTTTTGCGACATCTAACGGAGTTGTGATGGCTGCAGAGATACCGCCTAAACAATTGCATAACGTTGCATTGTGATTTATATGCAGAAATTGCGTGAACTTCATTTTTTCTCATTTCTATTGATAATGATGTAACATAATATTACATATAATATATATACATGTAACATAGAACACCTGAAACAGCACCACAGATTGCGCTTTCCACAGGATATATTTCTCTCTCAACGTGAAAACTATAAAACGCTTTGAAATATTCCCATAATGGAAATTGTATAATACTAAAAGGCATGTCTCGCAATACCGTAGTCCAATATCCACGATAGAGTAATTTAAGGCCGAGAAATTCTTTGTCGACTATTAACGCCTGTTTTCTCTGCTTAACAACTTCTACCGGAACCCGTATTAAACACGCAACCTTTATGTGTATAAAATAAAGTAAAATTAATACATGTCTCTGAACTTCTCTTGTTTTCGTCACAAATTACTTTTCATACAATCTGACTTTAACAAAAATAGAATTCTGGCAAATTTATATGAATTGTCTTTTGACAGAAATCTTTGAAGGCATTACACAAAGCATGGTGCTTTTAAATTTTGATCTTTAAATCTGGTTTGCTAAAATTTATATGCAAAAGCAATAGTTACTAATGCACCATTTCTGCCAGTGTTGCTGCTCCCATGTGAATCGCCGTGTGATAGTGTGCAGGAACGTGAGGTTGCATCGCAGCCTTAACTTCTTCATATGTTACAAAAAATACTGCAGCTAAAAGAAATGAAGAAATTACATCAGAAAAGTACACACACATATGAATAAAACTCTCAGATCTTAGACAATGCACAAAATTTCTGTTTACCAGTTGGTGCTGACCCAACCAGGACCGGATAAATTCCTTTGTATAGACCTGTGAAGCCGCCAGCTTTTAAAAATCCTTGTGCGCTCTGTAATCGAGTTTTCAATGTGTCTAATGGAAATAATGTGATATCCACGAATGTTCCTGCAGCACCTCCTGCCTGAATATTTTAAATAATTACACATGAAAGTATAGAGAAGTATGAGTGATTGAAGTTTCATTTTAATTTATTATAATTTTACTTACAATAAGCGAGGTAACAAAGACATTTTGACCGCTTCTCTCATCTGCTTTCTTCTCGCTACTTGTCATTTTGTAATTTAATTTTTAACCAAAGTAAGTTCGACGTTAAAAAATTATTTAAATAAGAAACTCAACGTCTTTTACAGCTGTAGCTCTACTTTAGTCTCCACTAATGTATGTACATATATTGAGATATCAGCTGATATCTTTCGTTCCCTTTACCAATTGTTGATACATACATAGAAGTCAATTATATAAGCGCGAGATATAAAATCTAAAAAAGAATTTAAAAGTTTCTTCCTTTCACAATGAAAAACTAAATATAATAAAAAATAAATTTACAATAAACTGCATGTAGATACAACAAAAATAGTTTTTTATTACATTATACAATATATGTATATAATTATTCATAGTGTTTTCTTTATAATTTATGAACTTTTTTGTTACATACAATAAATTACGCTTGTACATACTATATATATATACTTATATGTAGAAATCTGTGATCTTATAAAAAAAAAACAAAGAAACAAGAGACGAACGTGGACGAACACAAATATATATATATATATTATTGATACATTATAGTTCTAGCGTTTTGGCCGATTTTACGTGCACTCGTGAGCAAAATGATTTGAAACACTTCTGTTTTGTTTGTAAGTGTCGGAATAAATTCAACTTTGCGAGACGATTGGCTCATACACTCGCAAACAATTAAGATTATTAGAAATCCTAAACATTCTTTGATACTTTCTTGCACTTTATTCGTTTTCGATATAATTCAATATATATATATGTATATGACTATGTATAAAGTACAATAATACATGTATTAAAAAACCTTAATTGAATATATATTATACGTATGTATTACTATCGCGCAATAATATATATCTTCCTTTTTTTAATACTTTACATGATAAAAACTAACACTATATCTTTTAGCTTACATATTTCAGTATTTTTCTTCATGACCATGTTAAAAAATTTGCATTACGGAAGAGAGTGTTTTTGTGAAAGTTATTTATTTATTTACTTTAAGAACAATTATATTATACGTTGAGATTATTATACATGTAATTGTAAAACAATCCTTATAATTGTAGATTAAAAAGAGACTATGTTGTCTATAAAAATGTTCATATCTTTCGCTTTCGATTTCTTCTGCTTTTTGCGTCTTTAGATTAAAATATTTACAAAGCATTGCCACAAACGTGGGTCGTATCATATACATGTTACGCTTGATGACTGAAATCCGATCATTGACCGTAACATAATGCGAAACAAAAAAGAAACCAAAATGGATCAATTATCTCATTATAGAAATATCGTCCACACGTGCATCTTAATCGTCTCTATCCCTCTTTTAACAGAAAATAAAAAACACAACTGTAAATCTTGTATCTTTATATATATCCTCTTCTTACAGCTATAGATTCTTTGATATGGAATCGTATAGAGCTAACATTTATCAAGAGACACGGCAGTATCTCGTAGCTTGTTACGCGTAACAAGATCGCAGCAGCGAAAAATTCATCGTGACTCTCTCTTGACGCGAGACTTCAAGCGCTCATGAAGGGGGCCAAGATTTTTCCATCTCAGCAATTGTTCAAGTCCTACTTGCGCTCAATCGACAACCGATTCTTCACGTCATTGTGTGTGTTTTGAAATATTGATGACAAATAATATACAAAAACAAAAGCGCCTTGGTAATTTTTTTTCTTTTTTTTGTATACAAGATTGTTTTATCCTACTTTGTGTTTTTGACTGGCAGAATTAATTTTGAAAGATATATTATATATAGTTTATCATCTTTATACATAATTGTGTTTTTTTTTTTTCATGAACCAAAGTTATTCAAGTGCATTATATAAAGTATCAAGGTCACACTGTTCTATACAAAGTCACACTAGCGATATGTTGATTGGCCATAACTTCGACAATCGCATCCCTTATGCCGTAACAGAACGTGCACCCAAATGGATTCGTGGTGTTGGTCGATGACGCGCGATTCAACACCACGGGCCGTGCACTCGCCTTCAATTGCTCGCTCACTCTGTCCCATTTTGTATACGCCGTGATCTACGAGACAGGACTCATAAGTCAGTAAGCAACATCGCATTAAGACACACATACGCGAAAAAGTGTTACCGTAACCGGAGAAGGAGTAACGTCGATCAGCTTTCCAGATTCCGTGGAATTGTTTTCAGGTGGCAGAGTCAGAGAGAATTCACAACGATGATACATATTAAAGTTATAATGTCCCGGGTAATTCGTATGAAGTACAAACTTTTTTATACACTGAGTTTTTGCATTGAACAAAATGTCCTGTAAGGAGTACGCGTGTAAGAAAAAGAAAAGAACAGAAAATGAAGTCAATAGATCAGAAAACAGCTGACCATCATATAATAAAAATTAAAAACAAAAAATACTTACCAAACCTAAAGTAAAATAATTGTAAAAGAAGTCTGATCGTTTTATCTTATCTCGTTTATGCGCATGCGGACTGTGAATGCGCATTTTATCCTCGGCTTTGTAAAACACCCTGGATGGGGCGCCAAGTGCGCTTAAGACATCTTCGCAAGTGTCGCCGAATAATACCTGCAATGATGACAATCATATCGATTAAAATTCCACGATAATAAAAATAATATAAAAATATAATAATGTGATGATTATACTTCTTTGGTCAAACATCGTTTCTTCGGATCTAGCACTCCTCTTGTTCCAGAACTACCCTCCGTGAAGAGGCGCAATCTAAGTCCTCTCGTACGTGACTTGTCTCTGATAATATCAGCTTTTTCCAAGTACAAATTATTGTGATAACACACCTGTTTTGTAACAGCAAATACAAAGATATTCTGATACTCCGTTTAAACTACATTTTTAGAAAATAAGAGAAAGGCAAAAAACAGAAAAGCTTAATTACAAGTGGCAGAGCTGGTGGCGGGGTCTTTGAACCATGCTCTTCGCTGTTAGTACCAGCTGGCATATTTCCGACGTAAATAGCTGTTTTTGCCACCAAAGGAGATGTTCCATTGGGGAATTGCAGTGATCCCAGACCGTGAGCATAACCAGGTTGAAATTTCGAGTCAATTGGAAAATAAAATGACAATCCTCGGAAATTCAAAACAAACACCTGCCGATAAAAAAAATAATTAAGTACATGTAATGATTATTGTAACTTTATTACATGCGTGAGTCACATCAAGTACTTACTTCTGTAAGTTTTTTATAATTATGCAATTAAATAAAATTTTACAAAAGGAAACCTGTGCATATATATACCTGTTTTTCGCTATCATATACACCAGGGTGAGTTGCTCCGAAGGAGTGCTCTATTTGTTCAATTGAGGGTAATACTTCTGGCGAATTAAACGGCAAACCACAGTATTTCAGTTTGACCAATTTCATATTATAGATTTCGATTATTTTCAGTCTTTGTACAACAGGATCAAATATAAGCCGAATGCCATCGTGAGGCAAATTTATTACTAGATCTACTTCTAACGGATTCTGGAATATGCAATGTCTTTTTTATGTATAGCGCATTGTTTCGTTAAAAAAAAATAAAAAAATAAATAAACTGACACATGCGAACGAAGTGCATACTTACAGTGTCGCTATAAAGTACTTGCACACCCCTTATAACGCCAACTTGAGATTGTATTATCGATACCGATTGAGAAAAGTGCATACCTATAATATAAATTTACATCTTGTAATTTGAAATAAACCAATACTTAGTACAATGCGTAGCAAGTGATTTAAACATTTGCTCTCTCATGGAACAGTTTACAAAAAAATAATCAATAAATTTGGAAATTTGTAACTATTTGTAGATTGTTATATATATATATATATATATATGTGTGTGTGTGTGTGTGTGTGTGTAAATTACCACACACACACACATACACACACACATTTCTATATATATATATATATATTGGAAGATATATTTATTCACAAATATGTGTAGATTACATAATAAAAACATACGATGGTATTTGTCATTAGTTTCTAATCGTCCAACGTGTCGAACACAAACAGTCATACAGTAAACAATGTACAATCACTGTCAATGTCATCAGATAACATAAATTGACAGTATGCGCTTGTACATTTGATTTGATACAGTTCCGTTCCGGACTCGAGCGATAAATAAAATGAATTCAGTGAAAAATCTGCGCGCACAGTTCGCGCTAGCAAGCAATTTCGCCACTTGCCTAATATAAACTCCCATTGTTCGCATCCAAGAGATCTCTCGGGCACCACCTCGAGTTCCAACATCGCGTCTCGCTTATTCAACTCGGTCCGGATTCAAATCAGAGAAAAGATTGTATATATATATTTGACGCAAAGTGGCACAAATCGTCGCGGGAACTACGACGTTCCTTTGTCTCGTTGAAGACTTGAATATTAATCACCAGATAGCCATATTGCAGTTACATTCCAAACAATGAGCTTCTTCCACTGTCTATATGTCTCCCATGGCTTGCTTACACAGTTGGCAAACTGTCATCAAACAGCTGATGTTAGCCGCGGAGTGTGAAATAGAGAAGAAAAGCTCCGTTCAAGACAAAGCACTTTAAACTCGCATCGCACTAAGATGTGACAATTGCGGACCAATCGGAGCGAAACAGCTCCGCTGACCCAGTCGCTCCGATTGGCCAATCTTCAATCGTCATCTGCAATTTGCTCACCGTGTGGCGTGGACTTTAGGACGTTATTCACAGGGTGCGTTCGCATCGAAATCTGGTTAGCAAGCGGCGCGAAAAGTGATTTGAATGAGCAACAAATGGAACGCACGCCGCGAATTATCGCGAAATTTTAACAGAGAGAGAAATTGCACAAGAAATACGCAAGATACAAAGTCTACGACGATATGGAATCCTCCTTGGAAAAAAAAAAAAAGAACAGCTGCTTCTGAACTATCAGCGGTGTTGAGAAATCGAGGAGGTTAACCTTCGAAATATCTCGAATTTATTTAAAAAAGAAGAAAAAACAGGAGAGTTCGACTTCGCTCTTAGACTGTCTGGACTTCGAGACCAGAAAATGCGAGGTGACACTATCGCTAAACCTCAATTACGCACGCATAATGATAAGGAAAGACGGAATGGCGTATTGATGATTTGTCGAAAGTATGGCAAAGTTATATTTAAATATTAACTTATTTTTATTATTGTATTTTGTAAACTTGTACGAATACGTTAAATCTCACACAGAACAAAACCTCCACTAGACATTCGTCAAATCCATCATCGCATGGAGCTGTTGCATTCTAATGGACATCTAATGGAGTTATTGTTCCGTGTGGGATTCTATTTCACAATTTTATATAATTTTTAAATTAAATTACAGAAAACATGTACGTGTGTCAACAAACAGCAGTACTTTCCAAGCTTGAGAAACAAATGAGTTTTGATGAGTTGTCGCAAACTTTTCCTCGCAATCTCGAAAATAATATTTCATCACGGTCCAATCTGTAGTGTAAGACTCAGATAAACTCAAGCGGAATTTGCCCCTTCTTTATATTGTGAAGTACCGGGGTTAAAGATTGTGATAATAAACAGGTCGAGCGATCGACAACACTTCATAGGGGGTCTCCTTCCTCTCGCGAATAATAAGCAAGATTTTAAGTAAACAAGTAAGTATGATCTTA
>QVOA01013566.1:0-23918 GCA_014825685.1 Pseudomyrmex cubaensis
AATCATATAGGATGCTAGGTTTGCATCACATATATGAAAGACCCCGTATACCTCCCTAACTAATTTTAAAATATTGCGAAAAAAACTCCTCGGCCAAGATGCGTGTGTGTATATATATATATATATATATATATATATATGTATGTATGTATATGTATATATATGTATGTATGTATATGTATATACATGTATTCATATATATATATATATAATAAATACACACACACACACACACATATTTCCGCACAACATCCTGCAAACGGCTCTTATGACCGTATATATTTCTCAGTTTGGAAAACTTTAGAGCCTAAACTGATTATTTACTATTTATATAATTATTTACTAATTATTTACTATTTATAAAATTTATATACACTTTTTATACATAGATATAAAATTATTTTTTCACAGCACATCAGAATATGTCAATGTAAAAAATATGACATACGTGATATTTCAATATGACTAATTCAAAATGTTCATCGTTATGTGACGGTTAAGCTTCCACTCGCTTTGGAAATCTTTGCAATTTCTTCTTTGAATTTTGCAATAGTTTCTTTCGCCAACGTTAATTTCTCTTTGAGGTCTCTTACTTCCAGTCTTATTTTGTTACGTGCCTCCATAATAGCTTTCATTGTAGATTCTTTTTTTATTTCAACTGCAAGAAACATTCGGTTAGTTAATTAATTAGTTAATTATTAAATTATTTGATATAGTTTTTATTGTACATACAATCTGTATTATGCTGCATGATAGTAAGCGATGGAGACCTGCTAGAGTTTAATAAATGTTGCATGAGTGCTGTTGGATCTTGAAAGACTATTTCCTCATAAAATTCAGACACTAATTTTTTTTTGCCCAATTGTATCTCAGGTATGGATTGAAACAATTTTAATGTGTGATATATTGTCACCTACAATTAATTTGTATTTCCATTTAAATATATACACATATATCTACACATTTGCAAACTATTTTGTGTGTTGCAACAAAGTATTTATTTACAGGACGTTCATTTGGATCATGAAAGTAAATCTTGATAACTATATCAAATTCTCCCCAGCCAGTTTCCTGTAATTCGTACGGTGGTTTAAATACAATTCGATTAGGATTAGCGTAACTCTCGTGCAACTTAAAATGCACTTTTTTGACATAAGCGGACATGTCCTCGTTGTAATATGGTCTAACATATACAGTCCACGAGTGAGTGTGACCATCCTCTTCCCTTTTTTTGGTAAAGTAACGTGCTACGTTACCATAAACTATAGGCTTCACAATAGTAACTCCCTAATAAATAAATATACGTAACGTAAGATACAATTAAATTTTAAGTTTTGTCATTTTCATGTTATGTCGCCAAATGCATTACAGGTTACGTTCACATTCTGATAAAATTTATTACCTTCACTCTACCTCCAGAATCCGGACCAAATTCATTTATGGAGGCCATCAGTTTACCAAAATATTTATTTAATATTAATTTAAATAACTTCTTTCTTTTCTGTGTCGTTTCTCTAAAATATTCTAAACACTAATCTCAAATGTATATGGTTGCGCTACTAACGCTAAAAGTGTTTCAAAACAACATTCTATCTTTGTCTGCTGCTGTGTTCCAATATTCACTGCGTGTTAAAACTCTATACTTCACGTCACATGTGCTATAGATTTCCAGTACTGGCAGTGAATATAGGAACGCAACCTTTGTATTTTCGTATCTTTCCCAAGAGCCATCTAATGAATATACGAGATATTAGAAGTAGTTTGGCGCGTATCCCCAAACAATATTCAAATCAAATTTTGAAAACCTCACTCAATATACAGATTTGTTGCATTTATCGTATTATATAAAAATATGAAATTGTGAAACTTTATTTTATTAGTCAAAATAAAATTGTTATTTTGGAGAAGTGAAATAAGTAGATAAATTCATAAAATTGTATTTGTTATTTATTGTTTCTCATTGATAGAGATACAGTATCAATAATCAAAATCCGCGTGATTCAGCTGCTTAACACATATGAGAAAACACAATGTATGCATTGGATAACAGATTTTGGATTGGATAATAGCTTATTATTATGGAAATTAATGTTGCATAAATCTATAAACGTATTGTACTATATCTCAGAATAATCGAGTATTATCAATGTTTTTACAACAATAATATTTTAGATGTCGAATCTCGGTGTGGGGTAGTAGCATTTTAATACTTCCGAAATAATGAGTCAAACGATACATATATATGCGTATATAAAAGCGCGCATTTCTTTAGATTAAAAGTCGCGAACAAGCGATTTCAAGTATCGAATAGGTTTATCGAACGTGAATAGGATTACTGTCTTGGGATACTGTCTAACGTATGCTCCAAATTATATAAATTGTCTTAACATGTAACGTGTTTTTCAACGGGAAATAAATACTCCAAAGAATGCATCATCCCCAAAGACAACACACCAGTTATATGCTAATATCGTATAATTATCGATAATAATAAATGTTCAGAAACAATCCAAAAAAAAAAAAGGGTCTGAATTGTCACCTAAAAGAGATGCACGTCTATAAACATATGTACACCAAGCTCGTCATCGACGTCATCGTGTCGTATATCACATACATTTTCTCGTTACTTATCCAGATGCCAATCGAAAAAATGTAAAAATCACAAAATACACCCACACTCTGTCGTCATGTGCGGGATTTGCATCGTCACAGAACTTTCCACCAGTGTCTACATGTTTCACGTAAGGTAAACGTTGTTGATGGGTTGATCGTATAGGTGCGTCTCGCTTCTTTAGATAATCCGACAAGAAAAAGATTCGGACACGAGCTTATTTATCGCACGCGGAGGATTTCAGGAAGATGGCAGCCAGCTGCCGGAATCTATATTCGGTATATGAATTCGGTAGAAAATAGCTGCGTCGTGTCTACGCGAAATTGTCGTTATCACGTGTGTAATGCCTGTCTCGTCCCTCGAAACCGCTCCTCCAAGTATCCCGGGATCTGAAAATACCACAACAAATATTTTAGCACGTTTGTTGTGAAACAAAAAGAACACTCTACCGTCTACGCATAGCCTGTAAAAAGGATGCAATTTCACATATCAAGGATTTATGTTCCATGTGGACCATTAGACATGCAGAGAAGTTTCTTGCAACATATTTTATTTCATTAAATTAAAACAATAGTAGCATTTTTTCTACATTTTTAATCATCGATCTTTTAACATCACGTTATTATATTATTATATTATTAATATTTTAAATAAAGATATACAATAAAAATTATGTATAATATAAATTCTAATTGCATGTGTTTTACTAATATAATTTTACCATCTATAATCAAAACATGTTTTTAGGCGCTCTCGAATTAAGTGCGTATAAATATATATATATATATATATATATATATATATATATATATATGTATAGTTTGTGAGCGAACTGTTACAATTTATTAATCGATAGTAAGTGTCATAAAAAAGCAATACATTTTAGCATTAATTCAGGAAATATCGCATTATAAAACAAACATCGTTAACTCTTCAAAATCGCTAAAGGTAAGATTAATAACACACATCAAGGTGAAAGGAAGCAGTGTGCGCGATGAAGATATCGCTATTACAGTATATACTTTTACCGTTGAACAAAACACATTTCAGTTTTTTTCACATCTATGTAGATAACAACTTTATACGACGGTTCTTCACGAACCAAGGTAAAGATATACAGTAGTCTTCTAATTTCATAACGTTATTAAGAGTATAAAAGTGGCATTCACATATCATCACATGATTCTTGAAGAAGTCTATAATCATGTGACTCGTCATATATGTGTTTAAAGTAAAATTTTAATTTATTATTTTTGTGCATTTTTTAGTTTTGCACAATAATCTAAACAGATATAATTACTTTGTATTTTTTTAAATCATAATTATGGTCGCGCGTTACGATCGCCGTCTACGTCAAACACAGCCTATTAACGATTTCTACGTGTACTACCTACAGTCTACTAGTGAGGACCAACTTTGTATATATCGACCCGTTATTGACGTAACATGATTCGCAACAAGTGTACTTTTTTCTTATAAAGCCTCTAACTAAACGAGCAATCTTACTGAAGAATGCGGTTACTCTTTATAAACCCTATTTAGTAACCATAAGAGAAAGCAACGATTTTGATCACGTTGAGTAGAAGAGTACAAATACAATTGACTTGCTTTAAACCTAGTTTCTTGCGGAAAAATTTTTTGTAACAAGTAATTGACAATAATAGATATGGTTGTTATTTTGCAAATTTTTTTCTTTTTTATGCAAATATGTTTTCTAAACTAAACTTTGAAGAGCTTTTCTCGTTAAAAAGCTTTATTACAGTTAGAGAAAATTGTATATATAAAAATTTTTATATAATATATATATGTTTAAAACTAACTTCCGTAATTAATTAATAATAATTAAAAATTATTATAAATATATTAATTATGTATCTTTTTATACCTAGGCAAGGCAAGGATAGCATCGTCCTTGTAGATTGCAACTCTGGTAGCAAGAACGTTCTTCGAGATGTAACGATTGCTGTTCCTGAATAAGCTTTTGGTAGCTGGAGAAGGCCATTCGAAGGATCCGCCAGTCCATTGGATGTTCTTTTCAACTGTTTTTTGGATCTGTTCGGCACCGACGAGACCGACGGCGACGATGAACGCCACCGTTCGTAAAGTAATCATCTTTGTTGTTCTCTTTTCGTAAGTTTTTTTCGTATCTCAAACAAACGCTTCTCGTACGCGTTTCTCTTCGGCGATGGAATCGTAAACTGTAAGATCCTCCGAATTGCGCCAATTTTATATTCCTGTTATGTTCGAGTCTTGTTGCGAAATATTTAACAAATATTTGATCGTGGTATGTAGCAAGTCGATGTGAACACGTTCGTAAAAGAAATTCTTCGCGCAGACATTGATGCACTACATTTACCGGAAGTGTTAAACAATACGCGATCATTAATTTATGAAGTGCAGAAATCAGACAAATACAATAAATAAATCAAATAATGTGCAATTTATTGCACTTCCTGCTTTACTGTTTTCTAAACAATTTTGTTTTTTTGTCTTCCTGGATTTTACATTATTTATAAACAGCGTTAAAGAATGTTATAGCGAAATACATCTTCTTTATGAATTTCAATAGCCTTGAATGAGAGACAGTTATCGTAAACTATTGCACAAGAAAACAATACAGTACAAATATAAGCAATTTTGAGCAGCTCATAATAAACGACATGTATAAGTATATAAGTATAAAGTCGTATAAATGATTCGCACATTGGAAGATTTTCGTCTGACTGATTACACGAATCTCGTAAGTTTTCATATTTATATGTCTTCAGATTTAAAACATTATTTATTCACATACGTTATGTATACATATACATACATACATACATACATATATATATTCATAGGTTTATTATTAATTTCATCGACTTTAATCTCAGTATTTACAAAATTTTCTTTCAAAAAGACAAAAGTTTTTACATATCAAAAGTAGAAATATCACAAGCAAAACATATCGATTTTTTCGAGAGAAAATAATCTATTAACTCAATTTTAGTTATTGTCTTTTTACAGAACATCAAAACATTATTGTATAAAAAACGCGTTATAAAATACGGGCGCAGGATGAGAATCCCAAAGAGCGCTCTGTGCCTGATTATTCTGGCGACTAGTTTATCGTTGGCGATGTCTGAAAAGCAATTGTTTTCGGATCTGTCGTTTATTCTGTCTGGTCAGAGCTTGGACTGGCCATGTCAGAGCACCAAAAACATCTACGAAACGAGTGGACGTTATGTCCCCAGAAATATCATTGCTACGAGGATGCAGATTTACAAAGACGATGCAATTGTGGCGTTGCCGCGTTACAAGTCCGGTGTACCGTTCACCTTAGGTGTCATGTCATTGAAGAACACTGGAAAGGACTGCGTGACGCCGAAAATGACACCGTTCCCTTGTTGGGCGATTCAGGAGGAAGGCAATTGTCAGGCGCTACAGAGCGTAGTGGACATAGCTCTGGACATTCAAGACATCCTATGGGTATTAGACGTTGGTATCGTAAACACTTTGGAACAACCAGTGCGCAGGTGTCCTCCGAAAGTCGTCGGAATTAACGTAAAGACTGGAAAGGTACGAAATTAACAAATAAAGATAAAACAGTTACAGAATTTTGAACTTATATTAATTATCTCTCTCTCTCTCTCTCTTATAAATATTATTTGACAAACTATGTTTTGAAAATATTTAGCAAAACATTTTTTTCACAATAAGTTTTTTGTTTAAGAGAACTTAAGATTTTGCGACATAAATGAAGATTAGGCAATTCTTTGATGTGTCTCAACATAAACACAATTTTGAAAGTGATGTACAAATACTTGAATGTTAACATTCTTTTTTTACTGTGTGTTAATACTATTGCCACTATGTTAGTTACAGCAACATTTTGTTAAGAGTCAATGTTTAAAAATTTATAATTTCTAACATTTTTAACATAAAAAGCAATTAAGAATTTTTTGACACACATATCTTGCAGGTAGTTAAGGTGGTCGATTTGACTTCTCTGGTGAATCCGATGTCTCGTTTACAATATCTGTCGGTCGATTATGCGGAAGATGGTCAGGTGTATGTGTACGTAACCGACGCCGCCTCTAAATCCATCATCGTCTACAACGTCACCGCCGATAAAGGACACCGAGTGATTCTTCCAAATGCTGTCACTGTTGGCGTTGATCGACGAGACGTTCTTTACTTGACGCTGGTGAAAAAGAGCTGCGGCACACCTGTGGCATACTTCACTTACCTAGGATCAAACAGGCTCTTCGCAATCAAGGCCGAGAATCTGAGAAAAGGTATCTCACAAGGATCTGTTATTGATATCGGATCGAAGAGACAGAAGATCGTTCTTCTCGGAACTGACAATGGCTGCTCTATTTTCTTTAGAAACAAAGGTAAGTTGGTCTCTTAATATCTATTAATTAAAGTAGTGCGTAATAACATTTTCTTTTCAATCAGTTATTTCACAACGGATTTTTCCGTAAAATAATAGGTATAATTTGTAGGCAGCTTTTGTAAATAGTTTTATATAGTTTCAATCATATCTAATTAACCAGAATGATTTTTTTATTTTTCAGGTGAATCCGATATCTACTTGTGGAACACCGAAACACCTTTCACACCGGAGAACTTCCTCCAAGTGCAGAAAGCCGGTGACGACTGCCGTTTGCCAACTCAAGTAGTTCCTGGCTTTAAGAGATATATGTGGGTAATTGAGAGCAACTTTCAGGATTACATACAAAACACCGTGAGTTGTTCGGGCGCTTCTATGGCTATTCATCCCTTGGTCAAATCTGACGAAGACTAAAAGTCGTACTCGTTTAACGAGATTTTTCTTTATCGTGATTGTCACTTTACATTTATGTACGTTATACAAGTATTCAATAACTTGTATGCGATTAGAAATTAAAATCGATAATTTTAGGAAGTTCAGATTTCGATGCATTAAATGCAAAAAAAAACTTATTATTTATTTATAACAATGGAGATACGACAATTGGCGTAAGGAATGTCTTTTTTTTGCTGCATCAAAAAGTGAACACAGCAAAGTTATATCGATGTTATTTATGAAGTGTTACTCTTTTATAAATATAAGACAGTCGATCTTATTTATAAAAGATAACTATTCTCTTTATTAACCATCTTTATGATATTAATTATTTTAGTAACCAAATTGGTTGCACACACATATCACATAAAAATAAACAACCAAACTGAAAACCGAACTTTTCTATTTTGTCGCTGATCTAGTCAGTAATATAATCGTCAACAGCATCTCGCATTTTATTTTTCGTAAATAACAAGTGCTATTTATAAATATATTATTAGATTCAATAGATAGAGATTGGAATGATCTTATCATTTGCATCGGTATTTAATAAATGTATATTTTTATGTTATGATTACACACACACTTTAGTCGCGAGGAATCTCACACATATTGAAGAGCGCTGCGCAACTTAGAAAGACGCGTAAATGGACAAATCAACCAGTGTCAAAATTATTTCGTCAATATTTTAATTGACACTAGCAAAACAGCTGCTAAATAATTTTATTGTACATTGATAAACTTTTAATGTATAAAAGGTACAAGAATGTGTTCACTTCTAAACAAAAAACCAATATAATTTATTATGGTATAATATATATAGTATAATATATATACCTATAATATATATACCTATATTATAATATATATGATAATACCTTGTAACTATTGTTATGTGAGTAGATAAGTAATAAACGACAGATCATTTATGAGGAGGCATATATGCAAATCATGTACAACTCCCACACACACTGAAAATACAATTACATTTGTGATTGAAACCGCCAAATATTTTTTTATGGTAAAACATATAAAATCGAGAATCGTTGTTTTCGTTTTTGCGAAGAAATATTTATCTTTTGTCAACAGACGTTTATGTTCGGAATAAAAACACATCCAAGAAAGTGTCAGAAAAATGCAGGAAAATACATCGCAATTCTTTACTTATTAAGACAATAGACAATAAATAATTGAACGACAATAAATTCTAATCAACGACAGATGTCGTAGTCTCAAACTGCGAATTATAAAATAAAATTCCTAAGAAACACTGAAAGTTTTAAGGAAAAACTAATAAATAATTTGAAATTGTGTCATTATCTATAATTTTAAAGTAGTATGTTTCACAACTTCTTTTCGTTTATTTAACTTATGTATTATTTCACACACGTTATGCATGACAGCAATGACAGCTGTTTTCTCCTTTATACATATTTATTACTGTATTATTTTATTTATTAAATTTTCTCATTTTATGTTGACGCGTAAATGGAAACAAGTAATGAAATTTTTCTATCTATCTAAGAATTATTAGAAAGAATTAAGTGTGATTCTCTAAGCTGCGAATCTTTATATATGACATATCAGTTAACAATTCATCAGATTAAATTCCAAGAATATAAAATATCAAGTAAAAAAAGATAAAATTAGTACAATATACATTTTATTAGTATATTTTACACAATATGTTGAATGTCTTATTTTCACGCTTATTACTTATAACAACACATATTTTTTATTTGAATTACAATTTTTCTTTAGCAAAACGTATTCTGTAGTAACATAAATAATCTTGGCAATATATTAAGAAGATTATTTTATAGATCTTTTATTGAAAGCCTTCAACTGCGAAACAAGTATCGTTTCTTCTTTATCGAGCAAAGAAATACTTATCGCTGACAATATAAACCGAAATAATTCCACGCGAATCTCTAGAGGTCGCAGCAATCACAACTGTGCGCGCGATTACAACTGTGTCCCATCAAAGTAGTTTGCGTGTGATTCGTGGTCTCGAGCTCGATTCTACGTTATGTGAAATCCCGTGGATACGCGGCAAATGGCCGCTGCGGTGCAGTTTTCGTGCGAGAGTGTTGAACATACGACCGCGTTCGGCTGCGGCCGCACATACTGATACGAAACGTGCAGGCGACGTGCTAGGTGTCGTGTAACGTGCGTGTCGATTGTGCCGCGCGTACAATCGTCGTCGTCGTCGTCGTCGTCGTCGTCGTCGTCGTCGTCGTCGTCGTCGTGTGGCGCACGGGGGTTGCGAACGATATATCCTCGGCACCGGGAAATAAACGCGCGCGTGATGTGAGGCGAGAGCGCAGCGACCGCGATCGCCTACACGCCGTGGCCGAAGTGGTAGTGGTGATCTCGCGCGCCACAAAAACTGGCTGTGGCTGGCGATGAACGCTGCGAAGACGACGGACGATCGCGACGGCACATCGGTGATGAAATCGGTGTCGGCGGGTGAGTTGGGCGTGGAGGAAGAGGTTAAACTCGCGGAGCCGCGCGGCGCCACGCGGCTCAAGCGCACCTTTACATTACCGAGAAATCCGTTTCAAAGCGCCAATAGCAAGATGTCTCGGCGACGTCCCAAGCAGCAGCAGCAACAGCAACAACAACAACAAGCACAGACCCACGGTGACACGAAAGACGCCAACAACAGTGCGCCAATAAACGCTAAGGAGAACGCCAGGAACAACGCGCGGAACGCGGAAGGTATGCAGCAACATGGCAGATTGCTGTATAGCAGTCAGCAGCAGACCGGGCAGATTCAAGAGTGTCAGGAGCGACCGCTCGGCAAGAAGGTGTTCCGTCGACCTTCCTGGAAGAAGTTCATGAGCAAGATAGTGCGGCACATGTCTGCGGTTGGTGCGCAGAGCCATAAGAGCGCGTCTCACCACAACCACCACCATCACTACCAGCGTACCATCGTTGCCGAGGATCTCGGCTCGAGTGCGGGCGACATCAGGATACCGCCGCCGCCGAGACCAACGCACATACCGCCGGATCGCGTGCCTGGTGTTATAGGCCTACGCAATCACGGCAACACGTGTTTCATGAACGCGGTGCTGCAATGCCTGTCCCACACCGACATTCTCGCCGAATACTTCGTGTTGGATCAGTACAAGGTCGATCTGTCGCGCCGCAACAAACTCAATTCGAAGAAGTACGGTACCAAGGGCGAAATTACGGAGCAGCTAGCGCTACTGCTCAAAGCGATATGGAGCTGTCAATATGACCCGGAGATGAGCACCGCGTTCAAGAGCGTCGTCGACAAATACGGCAGCCAGTACCGCGGCAATCTGCAACACGACGCCCAGGAATTTCTTCTGTGGCTGCTTGACAAAGTGCACGAGGATCTCAATCAGGCGACTAAGAAAAAGTACAAAATCATAAAGGTAAGCGACAGAAGCACATTGCGGTTGGAGCAATTATCGGTCGTAATCCGCGCGAAGTGAGCGCTCGGAATGCGCAGAAATTACGATGCAAAAACAACAGCTGATATTCTCGTTTTCTAACTTGATATTTTTGCGCGTGCACATATTTTATATATAAATCTCTTTTTATTTTATATATGAGATAATTATATGATTTCAAATTATTTATTATCATATTTGTGTTGTAATTTTTTAGTTTTTATGTTTGAAAATTTAGTTTTTAATTGATAGAAATTTTATATACATATTAACACTTAAAAGCTATCACTGTTACACAATCACTGTTATTAGTGAAATTTCACTCCAGTATATATATATATATATATATATATATATATATTGTGTTTTAGAAATAAAAAAAAGTAATTAAAAAAGTCTAATCGTGTGAATAATATCCATAAAATTAGTGTTACCAGTGGTTACGTTTTTTAATAACACTGATTAAAACGAAATTTGTATGGGGTGAAAATTCACCTATGATAGCCTTTAACTTTAAGAGTTAAAAAAAAAATAATGAAAAAGAAGAAATTAAAAGAATTACATATAAGTTTTTATATTGTTTCTCTTTTTTGTGATAATACGGTTTAATAATTCTCGACTAATGATATTTGACTTTCACATTTTATGTTTGATACACAATCACAAAAAAATTATCTTTTTTTTTTTTTTTTAAGGAGAAAAAAGAATTCCGCTCTTCTCTATTTTTTTTCGACGTTACTGCATCAAGCATATTTTTAGTAATATACTGAAAAGTTGACATGCTTGAAAATAAAAACGGCGATGCACCATGTGTGTATCGCGCTCTTGGTAAACAGAAAATACTCGCCGTATCTTGATCTGAAACTGAAATAATGCTTTTATATATCGTAAATATAACAAGAATAATAATTTAAAAGAAATGTATATATCAGTATTGTATTTAATTAATCCAATTTTGTGTGTGCCATGACAAATATCATTATCTTGATAAATATGATATTTAATAATTTAAAGAAAAATTATAATAAAAACTTATTTTACTTTCTATCTGAAAATACACTAATTAAAATGACCATTTGAATAAGTTCTGAATTATTTTGAGTTTTAAACATAAAGAGCAACCAAAGCATTATAAGACCAATTAATGTTGAAATATTGTTTATTAATTACGTTTTTGGTAGAGTTTTATAGTATTTATATTACAACAAACACGACCATTGTTTTATTTTAACAAATATCGTTCGAAGTTCTTTGTATCGATACTTCTTTTCCTATTGAAATTATGGTCGAACTATCTTTGGTGATTTCGGGAAACTCGACAGAAAGTACTACAACGAATAACGCGACTATTTAAAAAAACATATCAGACATAGCAAGTAATTAAACACATTCTACGGCGGTACTTTAACCAGGCTGGTGGTCGTCATGACGAAAGAAACTTTCTCTCCGATTGTCGTGGCCAGTAATGTGAGAGACGCTCAACGAAAGCTCGTCGCTGTAATCTTTTTCTCTTTTCTCTCCTCTCTCTTTCTCTCTCTCTCTCTCTTTCTCTCTTTCTCTCTTTCTTTTTTTTCTTTTTTTCTTTCTCCATGAACCTGTGCATACAAAGCCGAGCACGCATGCGGTGCGTAGGTACCGACTGCACACAAGCGATATTTTAGCGCGAACAATCTCGCGTGCGTGACGACCGAGCGAAAAGCACGCAAAGCGTTCTTTCTCAGCACGTCTCGTCCGACAGTTCTGTCGCGAATGGACAAGCCAAGAATAACCGTCTATCTCAAACTAAACACGTGTCCTCTTGAAGCCCGGAAGTGCAATAAAGATGACAAGCGCAATCTGACTTAAGACAGCAAGTGAAGATTCTCGTTGCGAACAAGAGCTACCTGCCTTATCTTAAGAAGAAATGTTTCCGCAGCTAGCAGCTTTTTCTCATAGTTTTCCTGGGCTTTGCTAAAAACTTACCGACACTTTTATCTTTTCAAAAATAATTCTCGGATTAAAATCTTAACGACACAACATATTATTACTGTTTTCTTCGAATTACTGGCCGCTACACACAAAAAAATACATTTATATAAATATTATAATTTAACGCTTTAAATACGTTTTAAGTACTTTTTACGCACGCGCGCGTGTGCAAATTCCTTGACATATTAATATGATAAGATGACTATCTTCTAAACCAAGAGTAGACGAATTGATTTATGATAGGTCGCTCTACATTTTTTATTTGCTGCTTCTCGCGAAACGAGGCAATCGACGAATGACCATTACTCGAGACCTTAACCCGAATTTGCTTTACGTTCGAAAATACGTGCTACGCTCTTCATTGAGGTTTCAAAGTGTAGAACGGCGTTAAAGTGAAATGTCGGATGGAGAAAAAAATAGAACAGCGCAAAGAATTTGACAAGATACATATATATATATATTCTATTTATGTTGCATTTTCTCAAAAAAAAGTTGCTTCTTACTTGATATAATTACTTGCTAAGATTTATCGGATAATCACGAAGTAAAACTATGATATGTTACTTATACTATGACATGGTTAAATAATGAATCTACTATTCTTATGAAATTTTAAACCTGACAGTAACTGATATTTAAAACATGTTATAAACTATTTAGATTAAACGTGATGATTATCAATTATTTATCATTATTTATTACGTATATTATGAAATTGTGTAAACATTAATAATTATCATTTATTATCACTTACATCAGGTAACAATATCGTCGATCGTATCATTGATGTCGCATTTTTGTCAGAATCGCATTTCAATATTGTGCGGATGAAATAGCATAAAAAAATGTGTGTGTATGTATATATATATGTATATTTATGAAAAATATTACACAAGATTTATAAAAAAAAAATAAAATAAAAAATAAGATTAGGTATATTTTGAATTTATTGATTTATTTTTTAATTTTGATATCTAGTTTAATAAACAGCTATTGCTTTTTATTTAATGTATATATAGTACCTCTAACTAATATAGATGTTTTTCAGTATATTTGCATCTTCTTTTATTTGTAGTGTTATCTTATCGTTTACTCTTCAGTTTCGAATCTGTTGAGCCAGCGAGATATCATTCCGCAACCTAACAAACCGATAATACGAACTGAGTATCAATAACGAACGTGTCGTCGTCTTTTAAAACTGCGCGCGCTTTCTCTTTTTTAAAAGTTTCTTATGAAGAAAGAAAGATAAATTTTTAGTTTAACGACAAGTTTTAATATTTTGATAGTAGAATAATTAGACGGAAACATTAAGGAAAGGAAAGGAGAGAGAGAGAGAGAGAGAGATGCCAAGTGTCGTGCGTACACGTGTCTACAAGCTTTTATTTTCACGCAGTTTCGAGTAAAGAGCATATCTTGCACATTTCTGCCTCTCGAAGAAATCACATGTACACACGTATTGTATGTGCATGTATATTATGTGTCGTCTGTGCCGAGCGTCAACGTCGCTCGCGCGAGAACGCGACATCTTTGCGAAGAAACCGGAGCCGGACGGTCAGACGGGAGTTAGTACCGTAACGAGGACTGGCCTTGAACGAGGCCATAGAGATCCAGTTATCAGTTTGCATTGCCGAGCGCTTTTGCGAATTGCGGCGTATATATATGGGCTAACTACTGTCATCCGGCGCCAAGACGTGTGCTTTGCGCGCGTCTCGTCGTGTACAATGTGCTGCATTTTCACTTACTTTACTCAACAACCTATCCACGCCAATCTCGATAAATTATCGAATAAATAAAACATGCATAGTTAACACAAATATATAGATCTGAAATGTAAATGTTTCAATCTGGACTTTCATAATTGTATATTGCAATTATTTAATTAGAATTATGTAGAAAAAACAATGGACAAATAAAAATTTTACGATAAATTCAATACTATTAATCATATACTGTGTACATGGTGTCCTAGAAATAGGTGGCCAAACTTTGGTATCCTAGTCTACTGTCTCTATAAGGATAAAAAAGGTCATATAAACATAGGTCTGGAAACTCTTTTTTTTTTTAAATATAAACACTTTTTGTTTATCTCAAAAGTTTACATGAACAGATATCACACGTAGAATTATGAGAACTAATAACACTTTTTCTGATGTTAACGTGTATCATAGCACAAGAGAAAAGTCATTTTTAGCAATTTCTTTAAATAAATTACAAATCTTTAATATTCTCTCGCAAAAGTGTTTATATATCTTAAAAAGAAAAAATTTTCGGACCTATATTTATACAACTTTTTTTCATTCTTAGGAACAGTAGAATACAATACCAAAGTTTAGCTACTTATTTCTGGGGCATCCTATATATCCAACTTATTCAATAAATCAATAGTGCAATTTTTAGAGAACAACTCTAATTATGTTTTTAAATATCGCAAAAAAAACACTGATTATATACGCGGTAATATGATCAATTTTTTTTTTTTTATTTAACTGACAGCTCGAAAGCAAAAAGAAAAACGAGGTCACGAATGTGATTCATTCTCCAGTGTAAAAACCAAGAATCAACGTAATTATTACAGAAATATTTACGTAACTCTATATAGCGTTCGAGAGCAAAGCAGATGCAAAAGCAAAAAAATGTTACATCTATTATTTTTCCTACATGCGACATATTCTTTTCATTTTGGTTTTGTATGAAGTAGGAAAGAAAGAAGATTAATAAAACAGATTGAAAAATATTACTTGTTATAAAAATTGTATATGTAACACTGATACATATAGTGTATTACATATATAGATATAGCATAGGCAAGATGCATTGGCTTCCTGTTTTTTATTTCGAATAATCTTCCGCTAATAAAACATATTTGCTTTTATTTTCGCTCGTACGTGACTTGCGTATCAACAAAATTTGACAAGCAAAAATCTCGATACATGACTCAACAAATTCTTTTTATTTATTGCAAGTGCACTCCAACAGCGCTATATGTATATAATAATAAACTCTGTGTGTAAAAACAAGAAAACACGCTTCTGAAAAATTTTTGCAACAATCGTTATAACAGGATTACATGAAAAAGATCGATGATACAAAATCGAAATTTTTGATATCTATACCATTCGACTGATTTTTCAATTGCAAACATTGCTGTCAATAACTAACTTCAGGTTCTGCGAACGCAATCTCGTAGACGGATGTTGCGTTAAAAGAATAAAAAGTATCTTATAATCCATCTTTAGTTTATTTAGTTGCAATATCCTTTTAAATACCGAAGATTATCGACACAAAAATATGTACGCATATGTAACTTGTGGTTTTTACGTATCTTCGAGTGCACGTGCACCGACGTGACATTGACCAATTGTAAGCTCCGCGTCGAATCGTTCCAGTCGTACGCATCGGAAATTATTTCCGGCAACCGGATCGCTGATACATCCTGTGTGATGAATCCGTCAATTATCCCGTTCTGTGATTTTTCGCGTGTTATAAATTACACGGCTTCGGAAAAGCGGGCGTGTTTGAACGAATATTTGCGTGGCACTGCTTCAACTATCACGGTATATCAGTTGCAGTATTCCGAATTAACGACGCGGCGACGATCATTCCGTATACTTTATTATTGACAATTGTCATTTGTTGAAATGTAAGCCAAGCAATTTGATATAATTGTGCACCATGTGTATCTGTTGCAATTATGCATCGGAGTTTCTGTGTTACATAATAAGAGAAGTTGCAGAATATAAAATCAGTGTAATTTTGTATGTGTATATAGAACTTGTGATATACTTCACAATAATATAACTATCAATTTATTTATATACGTACATATACACATATATATGTAATAAATTTTATATAATTTACTTTTTTATTTTATTTAAAATTTCATTGTCTATTATATCCTATTTTATTAATTATATAAGTTAATTTATTTTTTAAGACATTTGTATTTAAGTTCTTTTCCTCGAATTGTTATGTCATGTACGCGCCTTTATGATAAAATATAAATATACACACAATGTGCTAGTCAATAATAGTTAGTCAATAATAATTTCTCTGCGCTACTTTCAACAAGTTGGAATAGTTATAGGTAATAAAGTTTTTTCCGTATGCGTTAGATGCATGCATATATCGCTAACTTGTGTCTTCACAGTTTTCGTATTTTATGAAGTCTTGTCTTGACGACTAACATGAGCTATAACCCACTCGAAGGCTATAAAAACTTAACCTCAATACTTATTATCCTGTTAAAGAAGCTTTCACGTAGTCGTATTTATACTGAATAGAAAATAATTAAGTAAGCAAGCAAAAGCATGGAAATTATTTAATATTTGTTTTAACAAGATGTTCAACTATGTATTTTATGATAACACTCTATTAATTAGAGTTTAATTCCAATATACTTGACACAATTAAAATCTTAGAGATATCCGAAAATGTTTTTGAATTATGTTCTACTTGTGTATAACAGAATAACATTTTATAAAAGAATATCTGATATATAAATATTTATATTTACATGTAAACAAATTATGATAACAAAATATCAACATATCGCAGTAAACGTTGATTGCGGTGCAATAACGTCATTCAATTATTATTATATCATTACAGCGAACAGTAAGAAAACTTCAGTTTATTATCTCCTAGATAGTATGTTTTATATATTTAATAATGATTGTATTTTGTAGAATATTGAGAAGAATTTATTATGAGACTAAGAAAAACTGCAAAAGTTTTATTTCTGAAATGAAATATATAAGTATTAAGATAAGATTGAGATGTTAAATTATATGATATCAATGTACATATAACGTTAGACCGCTAAATGCTACGAGGCTTACACATTAACGAGTGCATAGATTTTAGCGTATCAGCGACAATTGTTCGCAGAGTTTACATATTTAGCGCGGTCGAATTCTTTTCTCCAGCCGGTGCTATTCTGCAACGCGTCTTTCCGCAATGAGGAAATTGCGAGAGCGTAGCAGAGCAAAGAGACAGTTGCGTGCCGACGCGATGCAGAAAAAAATGTCATCAAGCGACGACGGCGATTTATTAACAGCATGAAGGCATTACAAATAATAAGTGCCGTTATGTATTCTATGCGATAACCGAGTTTTACGTTAACATCGATGTGGCCAGAAAGTAACGCAGCCGGTCGTACAAACTTTGCAGGATTACGTACGCGAGGAATACCGCTGACGTTTATACGGTTTCGCGCGCATGTCTGCAACAGACAGCTTTACCTCAAATCCATTCCGTTAGATTACGTAAATCGGATTACAAATTGCGAATACTGAAAACACACTGAAAACTCACTTTGATTAGTTTGACACAAACGTATATTAAATATATAAAGTTGAAAATGATACAACTTATGCTCACTTTTCATTGTTTCAGATAGTTGATTTAAACGTGTTTCTTCCATCAAAAATTATTTTATTCTTCGTTTTAAAAACTTTAAATTGATAAACAAAAAAAACGAAGGATCATACATGTATTTATTAAGAAAACCGGCATTTTTTCTTTGAAATTTTGTATTTTTGATATCCAAAATTTATATACATAACGTACGTCTTATATAAAGTTATTGTACAAATTCAGAGCCACTATAGTGGCTAGGCCGGTTCTCGAAGATGAAGAAACAACTGAAAGTTGTCTAACAAAAAAATAAACTGTTTATAAGTCTTTTTGAGATCGCTGATTACGATTATAAAAAAGTCAGGTTTTGTTCATTTTTAATGGTGGATCAAAACTGCCAACCAAAGCAGATATGAGACTTTCCTTTAGCGTTACCCAAAACTAACAACATGGACATAAAGAAAGTTTTTGTAGCCGATTGTTGTTTTTTATGTTATTTTATTTTTTTATTTTTATTTTTGCTCCTTTTTTAATTGTTTTGCGTTAATCTTTTTAATTTATTCATTATTTTATTTTGTTTAATTAGTAACACTGAAATAATTACATATAATCTATCATTTATCAGACTAGTATTTTTTTCTTTTGTGTAGTACATTTCAAAGCAGGGAGTTTGCGTATCGAAGTGTGACAAATACTGTACATATAACAAGTTTGACGTTTTAGTTTATCTACATTCTACTGCACACAACACATTGTCGTAACAGACTTTGTGACGAATTTTTGTTAATTTTTTGTTAAAAAAAGTGACGTCCTATCAGGCGAGAGAGACTAACTATTGTATCTCTAAAAGTATACATTTCCAATAAAATATATGTATCAAAAATTTGAAAACTGAAAAAAGTTTTTCAACCATTCTGCATATTCATACTGTGTGTATTTAACTACATGTATATATATATATATATATATATATTTATAAATAAATATATATATATATATATATATTTATTATATATATATATATTTATATATTTAGATATTTGTGTGTGTATATATTTCAAATACATGTATAATACGTATATTCATAATAATATAATAATATAACATAATTCGAAAGATAGTCGAATAGTTGCTTCAACCATTAGTTTTTCTAAAGGTTAAAGAAAACTTTAAACTTTTTGTAAAGAATTTTTGATTGATTTTTATAAACAAAAGTGTTAATTATGAACATTAATTATTTGCATACTTTAGTATTAATTATCTATTTGCAGAATTCCTTTGGCAGACCCGATGATATTGTCGCTGCCGAGACTTTGGCAAATCATGTGCGGTGTAACAACTCATTCGTGCACGCTGTGTTCCAAGCACAGTTTCGGTCTAGTCTGACTTGTCCGAGATGTCATCGACAGTCGAATACCTTTGATCCTTTTCTATGCGTGTCAGTACCAGTACCGCAGAACCATCGTCAGATGAATCTTTATGTAAACGTTCTCTACACCTCTCAACAACCGCGGCAAGTTAAGATTGGCGTGAGCGTGACTCAGTCGGCAAATATACGAGAACTCCGAGAAATCCTCGCCAGTGATACCGGAGTGGATGAAAATCACATGCTGCTGACTGAAATCCATGACGAAGGATTTCACAGGTAAATTACAACAAAAAAACGGCATAAAAATATCTAAAGCAACATGAATATCTAAAAAGAACTGTTTAAAGTAAACTCCATAATTTTCCATCAAATTTCGAAAAATATATATTTAAATAAGAGAAAACAAAAAATACAAATAATAGTACAATAGATATACAAAAGAATAGATTCGATTTCATGTTACAAAAAGAGCAAACCAATTTGTAAACAACAGCAAATTTTCTTAATAATTTTATTGCGTTTGTATTACCTTGCATTGTCTAAGCTTTTTACATGTCACTTACATAGAGATAGTATATGTTTCAATAATAGAGAACGAAAAAAAGAACATACATATATATAAAAATATAAGAATATACATATATAAAAGAACATATATACACACACACACACACACACACACACACACACACACATATATATATATATATATATATACATGTGTGTATAATATAAACTACGTAAAAGGCTCCAAATTTGTGAAAACAAAAACTTGTGAAAGTGGAAACGGCCAGTGTGAGCCTAGGACACAGTTAACAGTGTGTATATATATCTTTTTGAAATTCTCTTTATTAAATCAGTTAACGTCAGAACTACAGTAAATTGATAAATAGATGAAATCATTTGACACGTACAATATGTGTCACGCACATGTATACACAAAAAGTAATAAAATTTTCGCACGTGTTGTTACTCTCAAAGTTGTAACGAGAATGACATGTGTGTGTGTTTTTTTTTTATAGAACCTTTTCCGACTGTCAACCGTTATCCGTGATTACGGAGAACGACCCGCTTTACTGCATTGAGCTGCCGCAATTGAAAGAACCTACAGAACAAGCATATATCTTGCTGGTATGGATCAACGTTCTCGTGAAGGGAGATTTAAAGCAACGTTTCGGCAGTCCGTACACGATGCAAGTATCACGCGAAACTTCTTACGAGGATCTGCAGAAACTTCTGCTGAAAGAGATGCACAGTACACTGGCGGACGATGTTCTCACAACCAGTCAAAATCCAGGACTTTTCAACATTCGTGTTGCAGATCCAGCGGCAACGCCTGTTCAAGATGAACATCCTTGCATCGATCCTTGTGTAGAACATCCGCTCTACACGGAACAAATCGAGCAAGCGTTGGCGCTTTGCGCCGATGATTCAGGTCCTCAACACGTAAAACTGATTCTTGAATGGGACGAAGCCACTAAGTGTAATATTATACAGGACGACAATGATCCAATCGAGGAACATGCTAGTGTGAAACAGTTAAAGACTAATTCCGAATTAGGTGGCGCAGTTACTTTAGAAGAATGCTTCGATTTGTACACACGAGCAGAGATATTAGGAGCGGAAGACGCGTGGCATTGTCCATATTGCAACAAGAAACAAGAGGTTGTGAAAAAACTAGGCCTTTGGTCGTTGCCTGATATATTAGTTATACATTTAAAGAGATTTCGTCAGCAATCTAGGCAACGGTCAACGTCCAAGTTGACTATGTTAGTTGACTTTCCTTTGTATGGATTCGATATGACGCCACATCTTGCTCACAACGGTGTCCAAACAACTCACAATAATGTCAGTAGTCTGGGCGGTTTGGGCTGGTCGCCTTGGAAAAAGCCACGACCACGGCAACACAATATCCCTAAATATGACGAGAATGTCTACGATCTATACGCGATATGCAATCATCACGGGCAGGATTTGCAAGGCGGACATTACACTGCGTTTTGTAGAAATCCATACGACACGCAATGGTATTGCTTCGACGACACACGCGTAGAAGCGGTCAATGACACAAATCTAATAACGAACGCGGCATATATGCTGTTCTATCAACGAAGAGGCTTGTCCAATAATTCCACTGGAAATTCGTCTGCAGCGTCGACGAGTTCAGCTGGTTCCGGCTTGGATCATTGGGTATCAAAAATGCCGCCATTTTATTTCAATAATAAAACTACCAGTGACGTAACAAACAATAAACAAAGTAAATCGCAAGAGATACTGTGCCAGGAGAAGATCGTCGAAGAGAAGAACATAACTAATTTTACTAGAGGCTGTGGCAATTACGCGACTCTGCAGCCAAAGAAGAGAAACGCGGCGACAGAAACCGATATTGGACAGATCGATCACTATTCAGACGATGAAGCACCTTGCAGAAGAGAATGGGTAGATATAAAGTACATTATTAAAATTATAGTTATATTTATGATACAAGTTTATTGATACGATACGATTAAACAGAAAATAAGCAACTTAAACTTTTGAATTAATAAAATCAAATCAAATAAGTTTTTTATTATATATATTTGATTGTAGACCTCACCAAAACCTGTACGAAAGACTTCATCCATCACGTTGACGCCACATATATCGCCAGCAATAATTCAAAATGCCAGCAGCGATCCAAATACGACGGTGATACATGAGTCGACGTTGTAACACACGATATAAGCCAGACTAAAAAGTCTGGCTCGAGCGATGCTCAATGTACAGTGCCTGGTGTGTCGTGATATTTGAACGACATCGACTGGCGAGATAAAAAAACAAAAACAAAAACAAAAAAAAAAAAAAAACAGTTCTGATAGAATAAAATAAATCCGTTATTTTTCGATTACTAGATACACGCGAACAATGTATCAGAGACAAATGTTTCTTCACTTCGAATTTATACGGAAATGTTTTTGCGTACAAACGTTTTTGCAAAACGGATTTCAGCAGTATGTTTCTCTCTCTTCGTGCATGTTTAGAAGTGTAATATACTTACACGCACGAACAATTTTCTGATAAAAATACGAGGCATTAGTAAGTTTTGTAATTGTAATACCATGTTTGTACACAGCTCTCATGTGAATTGTATCATATAAATAGCTTTTTAAAAGAAGACAAATCTTATACTCAAAATATAATAATGAAGAATTGCATATTCTTAAGAAAAGAAAAAATATAGTGTTTATTAATATATAATTAGACTTCTTAATATAGCAACTAAAAAAAAAAAGATTCTACATATGTCCAGAGTAAGGAAAGATATTTTCTAGAATAGTTTTGTGCAATTATGAGACATCGTCTGTAATATCAATGTAAATGTTCGAATTATGTCATCTTACAATGAAAGTATATGACAATAACAAACTATTTGTACATTGAAAAAAAATTCGTAATACACATAATTCGTGATACAAACCTTCTTTTACCAATAGTCGATTGTTTCTGGACATATTATGTAGTTATTGATCATTGCTTTTGAACTTATGTGCGTAACTATAATATTTATATCTGTATTATCCACTAGTGGCCTTATCTAAATAGATAATATACATATAATTATTAATCATATTATAATCATATTTAGAAACGACTTTAGATTTTATTGTAGATATTGTGAATTTTTTGCAAAAGTCATCGAAAGCTATATCCGTTTGCAGTCTTTCACTGATTTGTAAAAGTTATTTAAGGAACACTAAGTTTTTATTACAAATTATATTACAGTTTTTATTCGAGTTCTTCCAGCAATTTTGTGTGTGTGTGTGCGCGCGCGCGCGCGTGTGTGTGTGTGTGTGTGTGTGTGTGTACGCGCGTGCGTGTAAAAACACAGTATTTTACTAATATAAAAGGATTAATTTCCTAACAAGAACATGCATATGTTAAGGCGTTTTCAAGTATTCGAGGATATTTAAATAATGTTTTAAAATCTCATCGGTAAAATTCAAGTTATTCAAATCTAGATTTGTATACATGCATTGATTTCTTCTATTTTAGCAATTATTTATTCTTTTGTTACTAAGGCACATTTCTGATGAAATATAAGATCCACCTATGAAATTTTTACCGGCCACAGAAGTTTCTTTGACTTTTTGTTTCCGCAACATAAAATTTAATGGAATGTATGGATCTGGACTCTGGGATTCTACAGATTTAGATTCGAGATCCTGATCTATATAAATCCGCGCGAGGTTCAGTTGCACTACAGATTCGACACATTCTATTGTTCATTAGTTATTCTTACGAATACCTTCAATTTTGAAACTCTAAATTATCTGCAATTATTCACTATCCTGATACTTGAATAGATTTGAACGAATCTTGGAGCTCTGATGCATATAT
>QVOA01013567.1:0-74495 GCA_014825685.1 Pseudomyrmex cubaensis
GTAAGCTGTATCACTCAATTGTGTGACGGTGTAACTGAAATCAGCAGCGACGATTACGATAAAGCTGTGAAAGAATGAGATGTTACAAGATCAACTACAGAATGATATTAGCCGATTTAGAAGTGACGTTCTGGCATAGAAGAGGTGAGAGCTATTCAGTTTTCTTGTTCGATAAGTTACTGGCGCACATGAACAAATCATCAGTAATCATTAAATCTTGGATGTACGGGTTGATTAGCCCATAGCATCCAAAATGCGGATTGTAGAATATAATAGACCTACACATTTTAGGTGGATTCCGAACCACCGAAAGTGCACATTACACTTCGAGAATACACTCAATTATAATTTATTGGAGACCCGATTCAGTTCGTCTTTCAAATCGAATAACTCGATTGAAAGGGACCGGCCCGGAAAAAATCCTAAAAATGTTGAGAGCAGATTCAAACTCGGGACTTCAATGTTCGCAATCCCCGCACTCAGACCACGAGACCAGTGGGCCGGTCTTATCATTACATCTGCGAAGTTAATGAAATTATCTGCAAAATTGAATGATGAATTATAGCGAGATTCAGTAAAATCTTTATATCTTGTAGAAGAGTACATTTTCATTCTGACAAAAAAAAGCTTTTCGATTTTTTTCGAGAGAACGCGCTAATTGCGAGAAAGCGCGATAAAGTCTTTTGACAGAGCGAAACTTTCAGAAAATCGATCTCGCATTTTCTCGGGACTAATACGCGTTTTGTTCGCGCGATTGTTAAGTAATGATGTTTAAGCCCATAATCGCAATCACAAACGATCAAACGTGGAAGCGAAGCGAGCTAATATCGTTCTCTCCCGACGAAACGGCCAGTTCTAATTAATCCGCCCTGCGCGGATCAACGTTTCAACTCACGTCTTCAACTATTCCGCACGACGATTCGACTCCGCTTCGTCGCCCGTTGGCGAGAGATTTCCCAGCTCGAGTTTTCAGGAAATTTCGCCCATAACCTTTCGCTAGGATCCCGCTACATTTCTCGACCTTCCGACTGAGCCAGCACTAAAAGAGCGAAACAGATATACCGCCGGCGAAACTTCTGCGGAACACGCAGTTAATCCGCTGTCGGTGAGATACGACGGCTTTATTCCTCAAATAATCGCGGTTTCACGAAATGTTAGGCGAATGATATTCTATTTCACTCTTTTGCGCGGATGATATTCTCTTATTTCGTTTCGTTTTTTTTAAATTCCATTCTAATTAAAAAGTATGTGACGTACGTCAAAAAATCGATTTTAATAATGTTTGATATTTTAAGTTTCAATATGTTTCAATAAAAGAGTCGAAAAACATTGACATAAAGCTACGAACTCTGATCCGACAAATAACAGCAAATGTATCTGTGGATGTGGCGGATAAACAAGCGCAGATTAATTTCGAGGCTCTGAGAAAAATCAGTGACATCATCGGAGGAAGAGTTGCGTCTGTAAAAAATGATCGCCATATTCGTCGGCAATCCCTTTTCATTTGGCCCCCTCGTCAGAAATTTGAACCGGCTGCCGAGGGTGGCGGATAACGTGGGACGACTTGCGGCGCGATGGGAGTTGTCAAGTCAGAATAAAACGACGAAGGGCGAGGTCGCGGAAACTCCTCCTGAAGAGAGTAAAAAGTTCGACAAAGCGACGAGCTCGAAGACGGGAAGAGGGCGGGGACCGAAAACTCTCATAAAAAACGCGAGCTTTATGTCCGACAGTCACGCAGAGAGGAGTCACGTACAAACAACCGGATAATGGCGCGAGAGAAAGCATGCCACAAGGGAACCTCGGAAGAGGATCGCGCAATGGAATAGTAACTGTTATTTACACTCACTGGTGCACGCCACTTTCACATCGAGCAACGCCGCGAGAGTGCAATATATATATGTATACATATATGTAGAATATATATATACATATATAGAATATCCGCAACTCTCGCGAGTCGGCGATGCGCTTTTCGTCTGTCTTTCTTGATCAATTTGAGATCTTTTAAAGTTGCGCGTCGCGAGATTACGAAACTGTTATGAAAGATATTTTTAGAAAGAGACATTTTTTCTCCGCAATACACGTGATCGATGAACTATTTTTTCTAGAGGTTACAACTAAAAATCTTAGAATTATAGGTGGTATTGTAAGAGTTGTCAGAGTTCGGGGTAGGTCAATATCGAAATTATGTCGTTATACTTGCAAGTTATACTCGCATTGCTTGCTTAAATTCGTAATCGGTCAAGTCAACGCCAACACTTGGCCGGGAGGAAGTTCCTTGGAGGATCCTGTATCCGCGAGGGAAGTCAGAAATCCGCAGAAACTAGGAAAGCTAAATCAACCCTCCGGGGCTTCATAGAGTCAACGTTGAGAAAGCTGCACGTGTCTCTCTCTCTCTCTCTCTCTCTCTCTCTCTCTCTCTCTCTCTCTCTCTCTCTCTCTCTCTCTTTGTGATGATGATGCTTACATACGCCATATATGTAAAATTTCAATCTAACCCGCTAGCGGTTTTCATCTTTCTCACTCTTTCTCTCTCTCTTTCTCTTTCTATCCGTATCTTCTTCGTTGCCTCGTGTTCCTTTAACTCCTTCTGGCAGCCCACTTCTTTTCGTTTTTGCAAGTAGATATGACCCACGCTCTTCGAGATCGAAGCGATTTACTCCATGATCCGTCCATTTTCGGCAGACTTCTTTCGCAACACAACCCTCTTCCCTCTTGAAAAAAAATCTACACGTGTTTGCCATTTGCGATAAGACGGAAAAGTGTGATTAATAATCTTTATCCTCAGGGTCGTTTAGAAGAGAGAGAAAGAAAGAGAGAGAGAGAGAGAAAGAGAGATAATTCGCATAAAATATTCAACGCCGCCTTCGAGGCGAATCATGTTGAGAGACCGCTGGATTCAATTTCAAGATTTTTAATTTTAGATATTCCGCTGCTTCGCGCATTATATTTTTCAGTTGGGTTTTGCAGCATGAGAAATAGTGTCACTCACAGACTGTCGTGAAATCTCGCGCACTCCTGGGAAAAATGCAATAAAGAAATGCGTATTTTATGCTTTACCACGGTTTCTGTGCGAAAGTGTCATTTTTACCGCATCTTTCCTGAACTCTTTCGTTTTTTCCGTCGTGCTCGTCGCGCGCGGCACACCCAAGCGGTAATAATACGTGTGTCATTGTTTCGCGAAATAATTTCTCTCGAACGAAAGTGAAGAACGCGTCCCGAATAAATTTGCGAAAAGACGAGGGCGAGATAAGAAACCGGAAATTAAGGAGAGAAGAAAATCTCCAAGTGTGTCGAAGTCAAAAAACCGAGATTTAAAGTCTCTAAAGTCTCTTCTTTCCTCTTGAAAGTCGGATTTCGCGTGATTCGCATATCCGACGTTAGGCGCCTTTGTTCGCGCGTATAAAAGATGACGAAGAGCGGGAGCATTTTGAATGGGCCATCCTTAATGTTCAAGTCGAGCGGCATCACGCTGTATAATTCACCGGCGACGCGCGAATATACGAGACCGATTCTCCAATCCCCGCATTTACGACAGAACTTTCTTCTCAATGATATTCGTCCTTTTTATGGCTCTTGAATCGCTCACATCATTATATTCCCGACACCTTGGAATCTAATTTCGACGTCGTAACGATGTTTTTATCATTCATAAAAAAAAAACATTATTACGGCGCATAAGTTACAATCTACGTTGCAGATCGACTGACACTCTTGTCAGAATGACGTGACACTCTGTAGCTCTTGTTTAAAAAAAATCTCCTCGTATCGTTAAATAAAGTAAATTAAATATCGTTAAATTAAATAAATTAAATAAAATTTAAATTAAATTTAAATTAAATTAAATTAATTAAAGAAAAAACTTTGTGTCCAAAAAACAATTTGACATATGTTGGTTTTTAAATATTAGTTTCAACAATATTGCGATGTGTATTAAGTCATACCCCAATTTTAAGAAGTAATCGTTTATGCTGCTTGTGAGAGTCATTACGTTCAACGTCACACATTACTAAAACTTATAAGCTGCTCGATCGTATACGCTATTCTGGCACTAGATGTATCTCCCCCTGTCACGGTGCGGATCACGAACTCACGCGCCATCATTTCTCGTTTCGTCTCGCGAAACGTTGAGAATTATCGCCAAAATTTATCGCCGCCTTGATAAATACGTGTCAGTCCTTCTCCACCAAGATACACTCCGTGAGTGACTACTAATCTCCCACGGTATTCAATTCAACCGAGCGATTCGGTACCGGAGACCAGCCACTCCATTAATTACAGCGATGATTAACAATGTGATTGTATCTGGAGATCAATTACCAGCAACAACTCTGCCCAATGGCGCGCCATCGTCGGACAGTAACACGCCCCATTACGATTCGGTGATTTCTCCTCATTGTTCGGCTAAATAGCGCAATCGTGCGTGCGAGCTGTAAACCGTTTAACAATACAATAATCGCAGAGAGCAGATATTTGACGAAAAAGAACGCGCGCGTTGCTCGCGTAAGAGTTTGTTTAATTTAATAGGTTACATGGTTTTGCGGCTCGTTAGTGGGGAATTATCGACGTCCGATGACGTAATGAGCATCGATTGGAATCAAACATAAATAACCTATATATATACACACATACATATATATAAATATATATATGTATGTATATTGTATAACACACATACTAATAAAATATTTAACTTATACATTTGTACACATTTCTGTTATCTTTTACCAGATTAATTGTTTTTCTTACATTTTGGCAAAATATTGCGAGTTGTTTCCATATTTACATTTTGGAAAAACATTGCACATTCTCTTCCAATTATGTAGCGTTCCGTTTGTATTACGTAATATGGAATACACGCACGAGTTAAATATTCTAATGCGCGTTCGCATTTTTGGATAATTTTGTAACAATGCGTCGCGAATATAATTACTACATTTGCGGTATTAACATTAATTGACTTGAATTGCATAAATGCTATAAATAGGGCATCAACACTGTGTTGTCTCTATATATTACAGAAGCGTTACATCAGCGATCGCGGGCTTTAATTACACGTCCGTTTATCATGCATCGAATCGAGCGCAATGTCAATCGGCTCTTGCTCGTACGGTATCGATCGGCTCTCTTCCTCTCGCCAGCAGCGTAGCAGGTATACCAAAAATATGTCGCGCATCCAATTACGCGCGCAGAGCTTATTATAGAGAACGATGAAAACTCGCGAAAATCGAGCTGCCGCGCGCAACGAATATTTGCGCGAGGCGCGCGCCTTTCGCTATATTTTTTAGCATGTAATAATCGGAGCAGATATTGGCGCTTAAAAATAATGATTAAAAAAAATACTCGTCGATGGTCAAATATCAGTGATAGGTATGGCTGATACGAGCGTAATTGGGATTAATGGATGTGTAGTGTGCGTGTGAGTATATCATTCTGTGCCAACTATAAACACATCGCTTTCTGTGTATACTATTACGCGCAATTGGATGAAACTCATATTAACAGAAACATTTTTTTCTCGCATCGCGAGTGTAGCAAAAGTATAACGTAGCAGTAAAATTTATCACATAATAAATCTGAATAATAAATAAAAAAAAAAGTACACGCATGATATTATACGAAAATACACAGCAAAATGTCACAAAAATGTCGAAATTAAAAATAAATAGTAAATTATAATTCTATAAAATAAGACTATTATTTTTTGGTTACTGTTAGGCGTATGAAAACGCCAAATATTTTTTTTGTATTGTGAGTTAATATTCTACTGTTTTTTACGAGTCAACAAAATAATTTGCCTAAAAAATTACATTTCAAAATGTAATTCAACTTTCTTAGTGTTCGAAAATTAAATCGACATAAAATGTTTCGCAGAAAAATGTATTATGTAAACTTTTGCATTTTATATCTGTGTTTGTATATTTGACAGTTGTGTATCAGGAAAATATCGGAAACACGTCTAGTCACGAAAGAAAGATAAATACCACAGGCATATTGACTTTCTGGAATGATTTGGGGAGAAAAAAGCGTGCATTGCGTGTGCTACACATCTACGATACGTCTGAGTTTTGTTAACGAAAGAGTGTCGCGAATTGCCGACGCAAAATTATGTTATTCTTTACAAAATATTCAGTTCTCTTTATTAAAAACGTAACGATTTATTGGAGAGAAGTTTTATACTGAAAATATATTTGTCAAGAGCCGTTATTGCAAGAAATATAGATACCTATGCAATATATATTACAAATTTTCAACGGAAAATTATTTAAAAAAAAATATTTAATAATAAAATCGCAGCGAAAAAAATGTTTGGGCAAAACTGCATTGACAATTAAATTGAAACAAAATATATCTGAAAAGAAGAATTAATTGTACTCTTTTAATTATATAATTTCTAATAATTTTCTATTGTATTCCTGAGTATTATTTTTAGTAACACAAATTGATACACGTGTATTCTTGCTGCTTTGTGTGCTCTTTCGTGACAAATTTTTCAAAATGTTCTCTTCTCATTAAGGAAGATAAACCAATATAAAGGGATGATGTAAGTTGGTCGAGGTCGACCTCTCGTTACACAACTCCCAGGAAGTTAAATCTCGCGTGTTCGTAGCAGACCATAGCACTTCCGAAAACTCGAAGCCAAGAGGAAGTTCGAGTTGCCTCCGTTGGAAACTCGAGGAGAGATGACACGTCGAGCTTTTCATCAGAGGGATGAAAACCCTCTTTTCCATGGCTATTTGGATGTCTTTGAAAGAACGATAACGCGTCACGAGCAAACAGCTCGAGCTCGGGGGGGTAAGATATACAATCCTCAAAATATTAAATACACACAGCACGGGAGAAAGAGGGAGAGAGAGAGAGAAAGAACATTTTTTCTCTGGAAATAGAAGGGTTCTATTAAAAAAATCTAGTGGATTGGTCAGAAAGTCTTTTTAATACGAATATTTTAATACGTATCTTAATACGAAAATACGAAAAGGTTTTCTGATCAACTCAATATTATTTACTTTTAAAAATCTTCCAGAGTTCTGCGCGAATTCAAATAGTTTTTCACGTGAGTGATATAAACTTTAATTGAAGCGCCTTCAATTTATTCCTTTAGATTTATCTTAAATCCCTCTCTAATTCTAACGCGAGATAAGAGCGGATAAATTGCAGCGACAAATCGCTTCATCTCTTCGAATGTCGGAACGCTCTTATCCGATAATTTTTCGACCAATTAGCCATATAGTGATTTATCGTTTCGAAGGCACAGATAACTCTAGATTCCCACATGATTCGACAAATCTTAGCGTATTAACAAAATAATCGCTTTGTAAGAAGAAAAATTCCCACATTTCTCACGCGCGTCGTTCAAGTAGGTTTTCTTTTGTCGAGCCCGACTATACTCCGATAATCCGTTTTGTCGACAGTAACGCAAACGCAATTTCCGCTCGTAACTCTGCAAAAAAGTGTCATGACATGGTGCCCGCGCGAGAAAAGAGTTAAGTTGGTTATAATAAAAACGCGTCGCCGCGTGTTGGAATCCATTTTTATCACAACAAAGATATTGACTTATTGAATAATAACGTCCGTGAATTACCACGAACATATCGAATTACACTGTTATTAGTCTAATTAATTATCGCGTTGTAAATTAATTCTCACACATTACAGAAAAACTTTATGAATACTTTTGTTTTTATTAGCAGAGAGACTTTTCAGCGCTTTATTTACAAGTTTGTTAACACATCCAAATACACACAATGTGTATTTAATCTTCAAGATTGAAGTACGAGATTTTTATTTGATGAAAACTTTTCAGGATGATTTAATTACGGAAGTGTCCAATATTGAAAGTTATATGTAAAATATCTATCTCATTTGGATATTCAATTCACATTTGACATTAAATATTAATTATTTCACGAGTTCAGCTTCTCACAAAGGCATATTTGCACGAATTTTAACAAAATTAAACAAAAATTTAATTTGGTCTAATTAAAGAAGACTTTATTAATAAAACAAAAATGGTACGAAAAGAAAGTACAAATTGCAAAATAAACCGAAATTGATGACAACGTCATATCTCCCGCGCATCTTCAAAATGTATCTCGTAATTTTACTATATAAAGGTAAAATATAACTTATTATTATTATATGTATTAATGATATAGAAAAAGTACGAACAATTCTCATTGCTAGTGTGCGAAAACAAGTGAAATTAATCGTTTAGAACTGTATGCTCTACACGTATATATACAGACGGATTTTCCAGACCGAGTCATAACTCATGTAAGATTCGATCTGACGGTTAATTTCCGCACCGAGAAAGATGATACGCGCGAGGATCGCGAACATCAGGCTGGTTTTTCTAGAAGTTTAATTGGATCTACGGGCAATCTACTCCGGACCACGTGCATCCGCGCGTGTGCAAAAGCATTGCGAATTTGCTTTTTTCGGGTTTCGTCGGCAATCGCGCGCTCCGATCCTCTCTGTTTTTTACGAAAATTCCTGAAAATATCCATCTCTCGTGGAAGGTCGTGCTCCGTTGCGCACTGTCGTTATAAATAATCGCGTTAATCGCAATTTTTCACCTCAAACTCCGTATTTTTGTAACCTGCGATAATACAGTGTTAAATGATAAAAAAAAAAAAAAAAAAAGAAAGTTAGAGGATATCCAAGGAAAAATCCCGTGTAAGAAGTACGTAAAAGTCACTTCTTCCTCTTACAAGCCACGGTAATCTTTTTCATTCTGTTAATTTATATCGCGACGGTGCTTGGGACATAAAAAAAAATCACAGGAGTATTTGGGTTAATTGAGAAGCTGCGGAAGCACTGCTCGGTACACTGCGTTTCATTTCGTTTTCTTGCGTCTCGAGCGAAAACATCTTCGAGATCCAACGTTTTCCTTCGAGGATTCTTCGCTAATTCGAAGCGTCGAAGCAAGAAAACGACACGAACGAATATTGGCGACGATACCGTTTTTGGAAACGGTATTTTTTCCGGTATTTCGACGTGAATAAAATTAAGAGGCGACTCGATTACGATTTCTCTATGTCTTTCTTTCTCTCTCTCTTTCTCTCTAATGTTTTTCCTACAATAGGATTTTCGAAAGAAAGAGAAAGAAAGACAAAAGATATATTCGACGAGACACGTCGAGCATTTGCCGTTCCCCTTCGATGATAATATCCGACCCTCGAAATCGCGCGACGATTCCCGGAACGAGAAAGGTTCGAGCGATCACGCCCTACTACCGCGTCGATTGCGAAAGTCTTCGGCAAATCGCGCGACATAAAATCGCTTCTCCTTTTCGTTGAGGGAAAGTCAGGACTGAATACCTAATGAGTCCTCCCGGGGACATCTTTAAGGATCCAAATAGAATTTTAAAAACTCTGTAGGATGCGCGCGCGGTAGTAGGGCGGCGAAGCATCTGTGAGAATCGATTTCCTAATTACGCGGAGAAAAGGAAATCCCGCAGGATATTGCTTGTAACAAAAGTCCACGAATAGAGCTCTCACAGACTCTTCGTGAAGTATACGATCATCATAAAAGAAGCCTCCTTTTGTTTTCAGTGACGAAACCAGCCAAGGTCACCCCGGTGGAGGATATTCAGCCCAAGGAGGAAACCTCGACGATCGAATCTTTGAAACCGTAAGTTCCTGTTCAAGTTACTTACATAACGTGTCTCGTTGAAAATATTTTAAACGTCATCTTTATTTATATCACGTCTTAATATTAATAAAAATATTAATTTGTACGTACATTTTTTTAGATTTTATATTCTCTTTTCTGATTTCTTATTATAGTCAAATATATTATAGATTTGTGCGTAAGTAATTATTATTTATTTGAAACACAATTAAAACAACTAGAGCAACTAAAATATATTATTATTATTATTAATTATTATTATCTAGATATATATACATATATTGTTTTACTCTGTAATACATGTTCTCAACAGAACCGTCAATTTACATGTAATTTGATTATCTTGCAATCGTTCAAATATCGAGATATCTTTATTTTCTCTCAATTTTGAATAAATTATTCGAACACATATACGTTGTACGTATTATTATTCGAATATATGCGCTCCCAATGATATCATATCGCTAATATTGAACGTGTACATGGTGCGCTGAATATTACATCGGAGTTCGAAATATGATATCAATGCGCAAAAATAGCTAGCGAATAAAAAAACGCTTTCTCTCTACTTTCGTAACTTTTATTTTGCTCCGCGAGGGATCTACTCATTAAACGTCACATTCATCATCTATAACTGAGTTCAGTCACTTTTATATACATCAATAACCGATGCAGTACGTCAAAAAGTTAACTCAATTGTGAGCACAATTTTGCGTATAACAAGAACAGCTCGAAAACGTTTTCGGGACGGTGTGTAACGGCAAAAACCTTGGTATTGCATGTTTTTTTTTTTTTTTTTTTTAATTTTTTTTTACATGCGAAGGTTTCACTTCCCCAAAGGGCATCCTACGAAAACTGCATTTTATTTCCATCTAAATTGCTACATCTGAAAGCAATTAATCCTCGACAAAAGTCGTTTGTAGCGAAAATGTTGATTCCCCCGTCACGTGAAACTTCAAAGCAACAATTCTCTTTTAACAGTTCTCGACTACTTCTAAATTATCTTTTTATTCTTTTAAATCGACTACTATTCTATATTCTATTCTTTTAATCGACTACTTCCAAATTATTTATTTTTATTCTTTTAATCGGCTCTTACTGTTCTAGTTTTTGTTTTTTTTTTATCAGTTATTATAAAAATACGCGAGTATACGAGTATATACATGTATATATTATATTTCGTTAGCCGCACAGCAATCTGTCCAGGAAATGTTTCGCTCGGATAATAGCCAATTTCGTCCGGTTAATCCGCGAGCAAGCTAGCGCTGTATCTTGCTTGGTGAAGATTCGTACGCTAGGGACACACACGTGCGAACGAGCGCCGCACGATGACCATTATCCGAGATAAGGTGGACGACGGATTCACGAAGTCCACTGTCAGTTTAAACGGGCGCGACCTCCTACCAATTCCTACTGTTTGCTCTGCTCGGTTTGTTCGTGCATCGAGCCGAGCGTTATTTAATACGATCCATCTAGGATTGATTCGTTGTCGGTCAGCTAAGTAACCCGCGCCTGTTCAAATAACGAGAGTGCTGTACGAACAAAGGCATCGTTACATCGATTTCGACGCCTATATAGCACCAACAATAGTCTTTTCACAAAGCGAAATTGCGCTTGCGGTCATAAAAAAAAATATACACAATTTCTAACAGGAAAATAAAGTTAAATGAAAAAAATGGCAAAATATTAAAACATAAGTTATTTAATAAAATATGCATGTAAATATTTTATTATAATAAAATATATATTTATTTAATTGTATTTATTTAATTAAATTAATAATAAAATACATATTTATTTACTTATATTTACTTTATTATTATTATTATTGTTAATTTAATTATTATGTATATTTTTTACACGAAGTATATCTGTACATAATAAAACATTCATGTTATTTTATCTTATATTACTATCTTATATGCACACTTGTACATAAAATTTGTGAAAACTTCACTAATTAATAGTGATCTCAAGTACGTAGGTACTTTGAAAAAACAAAAGAAATAAACGCGACCGAGAACCGAGCTCCAACAAATTTCACCGGGCCTACTGTTTCAGAAAGGAAACGGGCGGCAAACAAAGCAGCGGGGAAGAATGCAGGGTATGTCGGAAGTCGTTCGGCCCCGAGGAAGTCTCGCGAACTTGTTGCGAGTGTCAACAGAAAGTCTGCGAGGACTGCGCCTCCTATTCGACGACAACGAATTCCGACGATCCGGTGAGTTTGCACGTCTCCATTTCTCTAATTAACCGGCTTGTTCGTTGTTTTCCGTCGGTAAATATTGTCGTAAAACGAAGGTCGGACAATGCGCAAATTAATTGCCGAAACGTACGAAGGAAAAACACGAAGGCGTCAGCGGAACGGAGAAGAACAAAGGTCAGATTCAAACGCGCAAATCTAATTTCGCGAGTGTAAAGTTGCAATTGTAGTCGTGACATTTTGCCGTTGTTCTCGTTTAAATGTGTATTTATTCTGCATTTATTAAAAGAAAAAATGAAAATGATCGTTCGCTTTACTTAAATATTTCACGTTGATACATTGATCGGTTGTGCTTGCAATTTTTCTTAAATTTATTACGAACGATAATCGCGCTATTTATATGTTCAATAAAAGCAGATCTGAAAGGAAAATGTTAATTGACAGCCGCGCTGTATAATGACAAGAAAAGCCGAAGGTTTACGAGGTGACACGAACGAACGAAAGTCCTTTAATGCCGAGCCTATAACGTTAACACGCCCGAATCACGTTCACCTTCACGTCGCTCGCTAATTTTCACTTCTCGCCCGTTTTGCTTGAATGTTGCCATTTACCGGGAATTTCTGCCTACCGTTGCCATAAACGTGCTCGCAGGAAATTACCATGGAAACTTACTAAATCTTTCAACCCTCGGGAGAGACCGTCTCGAGTTTTTTTTTAACGAAACTATTGAAGCAATTACGTGCGCCCATCCGAACCGTCACGTTTCGCGACAATAATTAAATCCATGAATCTCGACAAAGGGAGAGAGCGAAAACTAACTTCGTACTCACCTGCTTGTTATTTTCGCGACTCATCTGAGAGCTTTCGCGTTTAAATTATCATAAACGCGAAAAGGAAGGACAAGCAATTTTCTCGATGTCGCTACTGTGCGCTCAATCACGTGGAGGATTAATCGATTTCGCCGAGTGACGAAACGTTTCGCCCTTTGATATTTAGTGATATATATACGCGAGCGAGCGCGCGCGCGATTCACTCGCTTAATTCTAATTACATACGTAGTTGATGATAATTTCGAGAAATGCTTGTGACCGATCGACATATGACATTTAATCTCACGACGTATTACATACAATGGACGCGCGGTATTGCTCTCGCGCGACATTCCTGCGGGTAACCCCAACTTCGGTTGAGAATGTGCGTAATCATTTCTGGGTCCATTCATCCCATATTCGCGCGCTATAACTTGAATTTGTTGGAATATATATGCGTTCTTTTAATATTTCATAAGAGTCATGCGGCCCGGGTGAAATCAGCGTGCGTGAATATGACGCAAACGCGTCTTATTTAGTAAATTTCCAGATTTGCGCGCTCGCCTCCTTACTTTTCACGAGCGAACGCGCAAAAAGAGATAATGAATGTTATTTTTAAGCGTGAACTTTGCTATTGGACTTGCATTTATATACTTGCGTATATATATGATTGCGTAAATATGATTTGAAAATCACATACACAGGTCGCGAATATAATATGATTACACAAATATTGCGTGTTACATTTACAAGATGATTAAAACTAAAACTAGCAATATTCATATTTCCATTAGCATTTGAAGATATAATTCCGCTTATTAAAGTAAACACACAAAACGGAATCTTGTGTATTTTTGCAAAATTAATTATTCATTAACTCTCAACACGCTCATGAAACTGTTAAAAAACAACGTTATAAAATTTTCTATCTCAAATAGAAATAAAATGGCGAATAAAATCGCTTCCATTTCCGAAAACGTTACAGTCTTCTTGGCGATGTAGCGTCTGTCGTCGAAAGATCGCCTCGAGGGACCAGCCGATCGTAACGCAAGAATCCACAGATTCGCTGCTTGATGTGCCGATTCTGGAAGCTCTTCAGAGAAGGCACAGTGACGCTCGGCTCGGTCCCACCGGAAGTCAAATTGGCGCGCTCGGAAGTGGACTGGCTCCGCCGCGAAGCCCGGAAATTCGAAGACATTCCGACGTCTCGCCGGCTAGTCTCAAAGAACTGGAGAAGGTAAGCGAGAACTTGATCCGCGCTAATCGTGCTTTCGATAGAAACGCACACATTTCAAACTTATATTATTGTATAACACAGTGTATATTTAACTACCTTGTTAATATAATTGTAAACTAAAACATAGGTAATTTTTAAATACGTTGTTTTCTCAATTAATAAAATATAACAAAACAAAATTAATATCTTATTGCAATGAGATATTGAAGTAAATTGACACAATAAACATTTCCAAATTAGCAAAAAAAAGGCCACGCTTTACGTGCGCATCACGTCATTTGACTGGCTTTTGATGTTGTTATTATTCACGATTTACCATCGCACGAGATTTCCTTTTCTCCCCCAACCGAGCTGAATAATTCAGCATCCTAAGAGATATATCGTTACACCTCGAGGACGTCGCAGTGCGGTAGCTATGTTTGAAATTAGGGTTTGCTGAATTACCGCTGCGAAACGAGTCAACGTATAACGTGCTTTGAATGTCCGCTTCAACGCTTCAAGCTACACACTTTGCTGTTACCTCTCAGATGCATACTTCATACAACTCGCTGAGATTCTTCCACGTCACTGCAATATGCAACAAAGCGCAGGTCGCCCATGTAGCCCGAGAGACGAAGAATGCAATCTCGAATTATTCCATTGCGATTACAGCCGGAAAAAAAAGTCGATCTCGAGTGCGACTTTTCCAGTTTCGTCTTTCTCACTCAAAACGTTGTTGATGACGCGACGCTTTGATTCTTATATCGTAATATCAATTCCGTTGAGATTTTCACGCGAAATTTATGTAGGAAAATTTATATAAATCGTATTTCAATATTTACCGGAACTTTAACAGAATTACTTTAATAATTTCTCCTCGCGCGCGCGCGAAGAATACTTTGGTAAATTGACAATCGCAAATGTTGACTGAACTCCGCTTTAAATTGGACGAAGTTTTTAAAATTTGAATACCCCCGGAGAACAAAACGTTCCAACAACATCGAGATGAACGTGACGTGATAATAAATGCAGATGTCCGAACAAACGGATTTATTTTTCACGCTCTTTTTTATTATTTAGACGTCCGTCGGATAATCTGCGGTTATTCATCGGAGAGAGAGAAAGAGAGAGAGAGAGAGAGAGAGATCATAAATTGTTCGAACGATTAGATCGTTCTCATCACGCGTGGCTTTAACGAGGTACGTTTCCGTCGACGCTGAGCTTTCGACTACTCTCGAGATCGCATTGCGCCCCGAGATCGTGTGCACTTGTCGCGCAAACGGGGGAAATATATATCGCGTTGTACATACATAGCGCGAACGACGAGCGCATACCGGCGCATCGCGGTTGCACGTGTGTGCAGTCAGGATTTCTCATTATTCAACACTCTGGCAGACAATTATCGGACGTGCAATTATCGCGTGGCCTCCGTAACGGCCGCGCGCGTCGAAGGATCCGAGACGGAGAAATGTGTCGTAATAAAAATCGTACGAAAATGCGTTTTTCTTTGAGAAGAGAGGAATCGTTGTCGTTCTGCTTGCAAATTGGTAGAAACAAGTAGAACACGGTCACAAAATCATTAAAAAAAAAAAAAAACATGTCGACCTGTGTAATTGTGTACCGCTAATTAACATCGAAAATTCTCGTACTTTGCATTCTCGTTTTATTAATTATACTCTCGCGATATTGATTGAAATTCATTTGCGTTTGACAATTGTTATTTTCACATTTCACATTCCGTCGATTTTATCTCGCTTACAAGATGTGACATTTACTCGAGTCAATATTCAGAAGAATTTATTCGACGCCTCGGTTATACATGTATTGATTGTGTGCCACACAACACGAAGGCGCAGAAACTTACTTATTGTTGCAAATCGAGAACTTCGCGGCATCGGTAGACGCAACTCTCGCCTCACTCTGAGAAAATTTATCGACAGTCGTTTTTAGTCGCTCGGCAGAATAATCGGAGCTGCGCGCGCGCGAGCGGGAAACGACTGCGGAAACGAAAGAAAGTGGAGTGAAATTGAAATGAGGAAAGAAACGTGTCTCTCGTGCGCGCCGTATCGGCAGAGAAAAAAAGTAGAGAAAATAGAAAATATACAAATTGTGAAGATCCTTATGATTGTGCAACGGAACAGAAACTCATTGCAAACGCAAGTTGTAACAAGTTGCTTTGTGCGCGAAAGAATTTTATTAAATACATGTCAGAAAATTACGTCTGTAATTTTTCTCGACGGTTAAACATGTGCGTCATTCTGAACGGCAAAGACACGAAAGGGCGGACACAAAGTCGTAAATTCGCTTTGTTGGAGTTGTCGTGACGCAATGACACACGTCCTACGTGCATTTATACGCACGCGTAGGCGTGTACAAACCCAAGAAGAGATGTGCGCTATTTACGAGTACAGCGCTAATTACGAAGTTTATCGTCAGTCTTTCGCGATACGCCTCGTTTAGAAATGAACGCACACGCACACACACACACACATATATCCGGCGCGTTTATCTTCCTCGCGACAATTGCTGTTTACGCTTTTTCCATCTCGAGAATCAATCCACTTCGACGCCATTCGCACGTCACGGCTTCTCGCGAGCTAAAACGGCCGGCATGATGGATGGAATGGAGTGACTGCAACGACGAAATTACGGAAATGCAATCGCGACGTTTAAAGGACAACGCAAAAATAATTTACCGATTTACAAAGATACGTCAGAATAATCGCGTGATAATTAAAATCTTGATCATTTGGTTTACGCGAATTGACGCGTCGAAGAAGTTTCTAAACAATATTTAATTTTTAATTTTGAAACCGGATATTAACGTTACTTTGACTGAAGCTTTTCCTCGTTCGACAATAATTTTGCTCGCATCGTACAAAGCTAGCGTCTTTACGCGATTATGAAAACACGTTCAGATTAAAATTGCATTTAGCACTTGCTAGGTTTGTGCTCGCTAAGCGACCTACATAGCCGGCACCGGCTGTTTGAAGCATCCACATGCATCTAGACGTTCTGGCTATTGGATAATTTACTGCCGGCTGAGCATCCCGGAGTGATGCGCAACCGTGAGCAGTATCCGATGCATCTTCGTGACACGCGCGCTTTGCGCTCCGTGAAAATCGCCGGTGATACACACACATGACACCGTCCTAACATCGTAATGTTGAACGGACGACCCAGTTTCGCCGAATGGACCTTGGCGGTTACGAGGGTATCTCCGCGCGGTTGCAACGTGGCGCGTTGCATCGAGAGACGAAATTATCGCAATGTTTTTTTGCGAGCGTGGAGCTACTAGATACTACTCGCGCGATCGTGTCGTCATCGTCGCGTTAAATTGACGTTTTTCCGGTGCACGCTCGGTCGTGCTTTGCGTCATCGTGAATATTTATGCGCGCGACAGGTGCACGAAAGCGTCTCTCGCCAACATCTATCCGTCGGAAACTCGCTCGATGGCGAGCGAGGAAGACGTGCCTCGGCATCAGTCGTTGGACCCTTCCGAAATCCCGACGCTAATGGAGTCTTAATACTCGAACTCTCCACCTCTCGTTTCTCCTCGAACTTTGCCGATGGCGAACACGCGCGCGCGCGTTTCGTCATTTTGCTCCTTTGTAGCTCTAATTGTTACCGACTTGTAATTATGCCGCGCCGCGAGATCGCGTGACAAACCTCAGACGAAGTTAATTTTCGGACGTGGCCATTTCATTATTATCACGAGGAGCTCCCGACCGTGTTTGAACGCGGTCTTCCTCTGTGCTCGGAAGCGTCCGGGAGAGAGAGAGAGAGAGATCCGCGCTATTAGCTTTCACCACCAACGGGAAGTTTATCGGTCTTAGAGCTTTCGGGCGAGGTGTCTTTGTTGCAGTTTGCAGATCTATTTTAGTTGTGCATCACAGAATCGATTAACGGTCGTGCCACCGAACGACGAAGCAATCTCTTGCATTTTAGAAAAATACAACTCGCTATTTTTTCTTTAAATAATATATTTTCTTCCTTGATACCTTGATTAACTTAAATTAATATAGAGATAATGTAGAAAACATAGATATAAATAAATAAAAATAAATAAATCACAAGCTCTCACAAAACACTGCTTGCTGATCCGTTGCGCGCGTATCCTATAAATAAATCTGTGAAAATAAATAGTCCGCACACATTAGCTCAATTACATCGAGCACGAGCGCGCAATCTAATTCGGTCACTATAAATCTTCCCTCCCCTGGCCCTTAGTAACAGCTGATCTCTGTGCGTTGATCTAATCGTCAGCTTTTAGGTGTGTCAATCCATGCTGCCTAATCTTGTACTTGCAACCCCCTGCCTCGCCCCTGTCGTGTTGTTGGGGACGCTGTGACTACTCTTCCCTGCCCTTACTCACAGCCTACATGTGGTGACGTCTCCCGCATCGAGCCCTAATCTACGTATCGTAATGTTGTAGTTTCGAAAGGTTGCAGGAGAACGCCAGAGAGAGGAGCTCAGATGGGAGCGCGATCTGGACCGGAAGAGCAAGTCGCGGGGCGGTTCACCCGATCGCCATCAGGCTGCGGAAAGGGGAAGGGCGACCAGCCCTCAGAGGGTTGTTATGCCGGCTCAGACGGGCGGTAAGTCGAAATTTTATTCCACGTCACAATTCGGGATTACGATGTCTCCCAACTTGCTCGGTTTGTTAAAACCGTGCGATGTTTCAATTTTCTCGGTGAAGTTATCGAGCAAGAAGCCGATCTGGATGACGAGGAGGAACTTCGGCGTCGCGCGCGTCGCGGGGGCGGCACGATCCGTCGCAAGTCTCGCGTGACAAGACAAAGATCGTACGACGACGAAATCAAAACAGCGGCAGCAATGGGCGGCGGTGGCGCGCAACCCACGCATCCCGACACCGGCCTAGGACTTCCGGTTCAATTACCGAGACGAGCGTCCGCTTACGACGTTTACGCCCCACCAGGAGGTAGCGGGCTTAACGCGATGGCCATCGCCGCCGCTCAGCAAAGAGCGTCCATCTCGGCGCAAGGTGCATAAAGAAAATACGTTTGTTTTTTATTGCAATAAATGCAGTAGGAAGCTTGATTTCTTTAATTCGCTTTCATCTCCCACGCATTTTTTTCCTTTCACATTCTTCTGCAAATATAAAAAAAACTATCGTACGTAATATTTATATACGATAAAAAAAATGTACTCTTATATTTCCGTAAAAAATAGCTTTCCGTAAAAAAATAGTTTTACGTTATTTTGGGATATCTGTGTGCTAAAAGAGAAAAATAACACATATCGTTTCTCTATTCTATTCATTCATATACGGGGAAACACAATAAACGCGATGCTGTAGTGAGTCAATGTTTTCCACCTACTGAAATATCGAAACTATTTTCGTACCTCATCCGTCAAAGGTTTTTCCGAAACGATTTTCTATTGATATATCCGTATTGTGTGTGTGTGTGTATTGTATGCACACACGCACAATTCCTTGCAATTTTTCTCGCCAAGCATTTTGCCCTCTTTTCCCCCTTCCCCAAGAGATACTTCGGCAACTGCTCGCTCTTTCTAGCGAAGAGAATTTTTCCAACAATTTTCTCCCCTCTTCGATGGCAACCTGGCAACATCGATTGCTCCGATTTCTCTGCGCATATTGCGCATTTATCATGTTATCGCGCGCTAAAAACAATGACAAGTTAGAAACGGAGTTATCCTCTAAAAGGTAATGTAAAAAACCCCTAGGATGTAAAAAGCTGTCAAGATAATTGAATAGATCTCGTCGGGCGGCGCAGCTTCACCCTGCGCAGTGCGCATTGTTCGTTCTGTCCGCGGCTTCCCTCTGTTCCGCCGTACAACTCGTTCCATTATGCGGATATACTCTATGTCTGATATTTCGTCATCAAAGACAAAGCGGCACTGAGGAAATGAGTAAGCCGATTTTCGCTAAATGTATTTTTGTCTGTGCGGTTTCGTCCGTATCGCTCGACCTTTGCCCCAATCGAGAAATCTCTTTCATTCGCTATTTCCGAGCCGTGAGTTTTATATGTCGGGAGAGAGAATAATTCAGATGTTGCTTTTCCAGATATATATCTCGAAAATGGACATATATTGTCGCACGGTTTAAAAAAAAAAAAAAAAAGTCTCTTTCAGCGAAACTTTCCCGTAATGCAGCGCATCGAATCGTTGACAACCAGTTGTCGAGAGAGTGTAATTAAAAAATTTCGTGAAAAAACCGAAAAAGCGATCGCGCGGAAACTAGAATTCAGAATTTTCCGTTTTCATGCGTTTCAATTCTGTCGCGCGTACGTTCCGACATGTGTCGCGCGAATCCCGAGATCTGCAGTTCTCTCTATGACTTGTGTAACTTTAATACTACGCCCTCCGCGCGCACATATTGCCAGTCCGCATCGGAAGCACCGAACAAGCGCCAAACTCGAACATGGAAATTCAACTCTTTTCTCTACCTCTCTCCCGCTTCTCCGCGTCGAAAGGTCATACACACAGATAGAACTTGCAGCGAACTTCCTGTTGAACTATTTCCGACGCGTCACAGAGTATCTACGGATGTAACGCGATTTCAAAGGTACTCGTCCTCTCTCGCGCGCATCTACGCGTCGATCGACATTCCCCGAGTGCTTTTCAAATCTCCATTTGCCACCGCCTCGGTGTGTTACACGGTCCTTTCGAATATTCGTTTCGATGTAATGCACGAACGAAAGTTTTCTCAGTCAGGATGCTCTTCGCGCAAGACCCGACGTCTATATACAGTAAAACAAATCTTGATCAGCGACTTCGATTTTCCGTGAGTATTGGAAAACCACACGTGAGAAATTCCGAAGAAGAGCCGCTAGATGGTTGCGCGAGAAAATCTATGGTCGCGCCGGTTCGAAAGCACGAAAGAACGTACGATGTACACAGTGACCGTAATGAAACGACTCCGTCGCAAAGGTTTGTAAAAAGTGATGCTTATATATTATCTTTGTTAAAAAAAATTTAATTGTAGAACTCCGATATATGCGTCGCATCTATTAAAAACTTAATTTATAAAAATTTACGATGTTAAAGAAATGAACCATGTCAGAAACTTTATATTGTTTTTTACTATTTGACAAAAACATTAGGAATACAAAGTATTTATTTTTCACACCTTATAAAAAGCTTGGATTTTTGTTTGCTTGCTCATAAGTTTGAGAAGTTGGAAATATTAGAGTTCGCGGATAATAATTTTGCGTACTCGTGCGTCTTCAAGTGCGAATTATTATTTTGTCAGGATATACTGACCGCGACATAAATCTCACACACTGAAAAGGTCATATATCCCCAACAGGTGGCAAGACATCAAGTTGAACAAAGAGATAAGCACTTTCGCCGTACTTCGTCCTCTACTCCGTTTATAATTGTTTATCGTGAAATAACCACAAGGTCACGCACAAGGTTTCGCAAACCCTAATGTAATTACATTTACATTTTTAATTGTGTTAATTACATTAAGTACATTTTACGCATCCGCAAATAAATGATTGCGAATCGTGACTAAACGATTATTTCGTTAACAATATAAAAAACTGAAATCAATAAAACAATACTAATACAACATAAAGGTACGCGCAACAAAAGTATAGTCGCGCGCCCCCTCACTTGTCTTCTATTTTTTCCGGCGTAAAACTCGGCGCGCCGCAAATATTGGAGTTACCTTATATAATTTTCTTGTTTAAGTTTTCAACTATCGATCTTGACGAAGCTTGATGACCCAAATTATACTTTCTTGCAAAAGAAAGTAAAAAGTGTGATTAAAAAAAAACAAAAAAAAAAGAGCGAGGAGTTAAAATCCGATTATCAACTTTTAATCTTTTTTTTCTGATCACACCTAAGAAAACCAATAAGTTAATTTTAATATCCAAGCACAAGTGTATATACGGTTATGTTCGGACACTCCGTATACAACGTGACCTTTATGCTATGTACAGCCAGACTGAATACTCCACACTCTATGTGTTACAGTAGGGAATAACATTGGCACTCGACGCGCATTATATATAGTTCGGAGTGCATTTTGCTCCTTTCGAATATGTTTAACTCTTTTAAGGCGTTTGTTGTCGAATAACTGTCGAGTGTGGTTATTTTGGTTTATTGATTTGATTTCTCCAGGCGCGTGTGAACTACTTTACTCGTTTCAATTTATTTAATACGCATAACTCGTTTAACTCACTTTGGGGAGTTTTGCAATATTCATCCCATCTCGCTGCAATTACGTGAAAAATATTTGTGTAAATTATTTAAAGTTTTTAATCTCTAAATATTTTATCGCGTACATTCCCATTTACGTATACATCATGTATTCTTTCAATTATACTTCCATTTATATCAGCGACGCGACTTCGTTATCTAAGCCGATTTAATCGCTCGAATATGCGTCACGTTGAATATGCCAAGGATAATATAGTTGGCCTAAAAGTGTCGTCGATCGTTTGCTTCTTCGCAGGCGCCCGAGAACCCGAGGATCGGCCCGTAACGCGCAGATCCTCCTTCCGTGCTGTGAAGCCGGTAATGCCCTACGAAGTTGCAGTGGACGACGAGAAGATGATTAAGATCGACTCGGCACCGGTGGCACCTGCGGTAGTGCCACCTGTGCCACAACCCGTCCTCGTGCCCGACGAGGAAAGGCGCAATCGACGAAGAGGATCCCAATTGTAAGTCACATTTCATAAACGGAGCTGTTATTTCTATCAAACGGCTATTATTTTTATTATAACGGCCATTATTTTTATTAGCTCGCGGCGTTAATAACAAATCGATTATATTCTTCGAGTATTTTTCAGTAAGCGATATTTGTACCGCTAAATTATATTTATTATGACGTTTTTTGCAATGACGTAACTCGCGAATTTTAACTTCGCGTTTTAATTTTCTCAACTCTTACATACATAGGTATTCGCAAATTTTTCATCTGACTTCCCACGAGAGTTTTTCACTGAGGTTGACACATTCCGCTCCTCTTCTTAAAAAAGTAATTCAAACTTTTGTCTTGTCTCGCCGTAAGAGAAGCCAATTTTTCCTCCTCTTGTTTTTGTTTGTCTCTTCGACAACAATGACATATAATTATCACAGAACTATAAAACCACTTTACAATTTGTTCGACGTACTTTCTATTCGGAACGATAATGAGATCATCATTAGTGACATGTGTAAACGTTTGATCTTTTATTCTCACATTTTCTGACGCGTCACATCTTTGGCGCGTGAAATAAATACAGATTTCAGAACAAGATACCATTGTCTGTTATGCGAGCGATTTAATAAATCTAATTTGACGAGAAAAACAGCGCGCAATCGTCTCGTGTATTTACATCTCATTAAAGTTCGTTTTGCGCCGACGACAGTTTAGCGAACTGAGTAAACTCATCTAGACGATCCGTTGTCGTTTCTTTGGATTGTAATCGCACTACTAGCGACGTAAACGAGCAGGAAGAGAGAATTTACCTATCTCTAAATTTAGTTTCCCAAACGCGCGCGGGACCGCTCCTAAGTTTCTTTTTTTAGGACGGAGTATCGATTCGCTTTGGCGAAAAATTCCGTTTATATAGAAAGCGTTCTTTGATAATCATCGGCGTAGCGAGAGAATGAAGATCGATCCCGTGATTCCGTTCCTTCACTTTTTTTCTGCCGCGCCTCGATTTGCCGGCGGTTCGTTGTTCTTTTTTCTTTTCACCTTGTCCGCCGTGTGTTATGAGCGCACATTTGCCGCGTATCGCGAGCAAGAAGTCGAGTGGATCGCAAATAGCGGAGTTTACTACTAGAGAAATAATTAATACCACCCCGTTCTCGCTTCTCTCCTTTCTTCCTCTCTCTCTCTCTCTTCCATTTAAGTGTGCATTTACCCGTGTGCGAGTATCTGCGGTTCTCGCTAAAGTCGAGTTCGGAACTGTTATCAATTTCAGCGAGCTTAATTTTCCGCCCTATAGAATCTGCTCGAAAATACAGTGCACATACAGCAAAAGCTTGCAATATTAACTGCTCGAGGAGAACGCGATGCTTAAAATAGATAACACACACACACACACACAGGGAAAATGCGTCAATGTAAAGCACGCTTCGTAACAACAATATCGCATAACATGCGTGTAAATTTAAATTAAAATACTTCTCGCGTATATACGACGTAATTTAATAGTTGTTTTGTTTGTTTGTTTCTTTTTTTATTATCTTTTATTTTTATTGTGCTCGTTTCGCTTTGAAAGAAGCATTTTAGTATTCATCACATCGTTCTTTTCGTTCTTCGGCACAGAACCCCCAGCGCAGAACGCACGGGTCGCTGTAATCCTGTTGAGGAAGTGATTCTTTTTTCTTTTTTTTTTTTTATGTCGGTGACTCAAAAGACCCGGATCCCTTTCGCAGTGAATCTGTAATAGCTACGGTAAAGATCTCTGCATTGTGCGACCCTCCTTCGTACGTGAAAGGGTCGAGATCTGACATCGGGAGCAAGAAAGTATCATTTCTCGGACAGGCCGTTTATAGGAGAAAGCTGGAGATTTTTTTCTTCGTGAAAGCGGAGTCGCGTGTGTGTGTGTGTGCGTGATGTATCGCTCTCGCCGAAATTGGCTTAACCCTCTCGTGATCCCTCACCCTTGCTGGGTGTCACTTCCGGCTGAGTGGAAAGGCCCGAAGATGACGAATTCGGATCGTCGCGTCGGTCGGAATTACGAATCATCTCATGTAATCGTTATTACAACCCGAAGGGGGATCAGAGAAATAGAACCGCACAATTTAATTGACACGTCGAGTTTTCTTCTCATGCTCGAGTCAGTACTTGTAACCGAGTCAACAATCGTATTTATATAATAAAGATTTTCAAACAATAGCAGCTCGATTTTACGTTTTCGAAAGGATTTGTCGATTGCTTCGGAGCGATCAATGCGCATTATCTTAAAGCGGCACAATTCGACGTCGACCTCGATTTCGACGCGACGCGGCCCCGGGATCGCGCTCTAAATCGAGAGTCACTAGGGTAGCTACTACCTGCAGCTGCTACCGGAATTAAAACAACGAGCGCGGTTTCCTTTCTAGCTTATGTCGGCTTATATCGACGAAACACATGCGTCGCACGAGCGACGTTAGAGTGGAAGCGCACTTGCGCTTTAATGCGACCTTGCTGCAGCACGTCGAAATTTGGTCGTGCCTCGAATGCCTTGCATCGGGCGACCGTGTTACCGCGTCAACCACGATCTACGGTATCGTCATCTCGGCAAACCACCGGAAATCAGGGTAAATCGTCCCGGTAATTCCGCCGAATATCGCGCGCCTTGACTGGCAATATTTTCCATCGCCGTTTCCAGTCAACGTTTATCTTTCACTTTTAGAGCGCGTGCTCGGTGAAGTTTGTGCTATTTGCGAAGTAGAGTGATAACTCGAAGTAGGGTGATAACTCGAAGAAAAATTGATAACTTGTCTCGGCGCTGTTTTCTCTTTTTCCCATTCGTACTCATCATTCCGTTACTCGAGCAAACGTTACAGCAAAAGTTTTAATTTTCGTTTACTTACGGCCCATCCAAGCAATTATTGTATTTTCCGCAAAGTTCAGACATAATTTTTTGTGCTCTCGAAACTTTTTAATTTGTTTACTTACGGAACTGCAATTTAATATAATTATCGCGTTTCATTATTCCGCCCCATGCTTATCCTCCTAACTCGAGAGTTTCGCGATAACAGCTATACAATAACGCAGAGAGAGAGAGAGAGAGAGAAAGAGAGAAGAGAATTGCAATTTAACGCAACTTCGCGGAATTCTCTTAATTTCATCTCACCACATAAACTTCAATGTTTTATATTTAATAAGTTTTAATAAGTAAGATTTTATATCTATAAAAAACAAAAACATTTTTCATAATTACAGAAATTTACGAGTTGAGAAAAAAATTTTATCTCAACGTAACAAGAATAATTTTTAACGACCTAATAAATTTGATTCGTTTCTTATCGATTATGTTTATCACGATCACGTGTTTTCTTTCTTCTCAAAATTTTAATATCTCTGGGAACTTCTTTAATAAAGAGAATAACACCGAAAACACAAGCAGGCACTCTATTCTTCCGTGGACCTTTCTCCCGACGAGTACCTATGCGCTAATCGATACGGCCGCGCAGCTCATTCTCATTCAGCGAAACGACCAGGAAAAGCTTTCGTTCCACTGAAGATCGTGATGGTACTGCGCAATTAAGCGATTCTTCTTTAACGAGTGGCTATGAGCTGCGATGAAAAGAACGAGAAGAATCTCATAAAGGAATATGATCTTGTAAATTTCCACCTAGTTCTCGGCTAACCTCGTGTAGTTATAACCTAGAGAGAGAGAGAGAGAGAGAGAGAGAGAGAAGAGAACCTTTCTTTTAAAACCGACATGTGACATTTCGTTTGATCGCGAAATTTGATCCAAATGCGAATTTCCTATTGAAGATTAAAAAAAAAACCAGAAAACTTCTACGATTAAATGTCTGGATATTTAATTGCATCTAAATTGCGACGTTCTTTGTGAAATGTTCCTCTTTAAATTCTGTTTGTTGTTTTATTTCATTTGCCGGTCTTTCCGCGCTTACGTTCAGTATAAACACTTCAATTTTTTTTAATTCCATTACGTTGTTGCGCACAGCTATTGTTCTCGTCGGATTATTTGTAACAAGCGCACATATCTCGATCTTAACTTGCGTTTTAAATACTGAATATATATTTCTGCACGATATATAAATGAAGAAAAAACTCCGATTCTCGTGTATCGCGGCGTGTTGCTACGAGGTCGCTCATGAAGCTAAGTTTCCAAATTATCCGATTGAATATACGAGAAAACAGTATCAAGCGGAAGAAAGAAATATCGGATAGATATTTCCGCATCGGCGATACGGTTTAGACGTTTTCGTAGGTTTGCGTGAAACTTTCATCCGAAACGCACTTCCTATCCTATCGAGACGAGCAAGGATCGGGAAGAAATCAAATATATAAGATCGTTCGCTATATATTTTTCAATCTCCCGATTCAAAAATATTCAGCCGGCGGCTGTTGTATTTTTATTTCCACCGAAATAAACGTCATTCGTGCGTTTACGCACGAAGGATACAATTTCGTTGACGTTTGAGAGTCGCGTTTCAAAGGTCGATCGTTTGCGGTGAAAATTGCACCTTTTGCCGATATTACACGCGAATTCACGTGAACGCGCGTTTCTGTAGAAAGAAGAATTATATGCCAACGCAAAAGATGAAAGAATATTTATTTTATCTTCTCATAGGCGGAGAGAAAATCCGATCTGTATGACTGCCGCTGTTATCAGATACTTCGACGAATTCGCAATTATAAATATTCTAAAGATAGTGAAGCACCAAAAGAAGAAAAACGAAGATAAAAACGAACGAGATCATAGAGGAATATTTTCAGTAGGTATATCGTCATATCGATATTTCATCGTGTTACGTTATACTTCAAAGGATCGCTGGACCGGGAGATTGAAAAAATAGAAAAAGTACAAAGAACGCGCCGGAAAAATTTTTCATATAGCTACAAAAATTCTCTTCTCCCTACTAACCGTCCCAAACTAACTGAAGAAGCACACCCCGGTATGATGTCGCAGGGAGATGTTTTTTTTTGTGAGATTCGTTAAAAGTTGCACGGCTTGTTTGAAATCTGTCTTGTTCGTCATCTCGACACATCTCACCTTCTTTCTTTCGTCTCCTTCTTTTTTTTATTTTATTTTATTTTTTTTTCTACGCTGCGTATAAAATGCTCGGGATGCGCGCCGCCTCGACGGAATTTGCAAGTTTCAATTTGCAAGAGAAACGGAAGACGCGACGAGCTGGAGTAGTTACATCAACGTCACGCAACACACGTCGAGAGATATATATGTAATTTGTTTAGTGCAGTCGCGGGAAATCAGCCGCGCACAATTGTTCGTGAAGGATCGACTTATGAATTTCTATTTATTGCGCGAACCGACGCGCGAGTAACTTTTATGTTGAAAGTAGAGAACGCGAGAGACGAAAACATCCTCTCACGCGTCCCTACGTGTAACTTCGCGACCCCTGTTCTTATTCCCGTCCTAGTTCCGGAGCAAGTCGAAAAAGACATTCTGAACTTGTATAACCAACTTCCCTACAAAGTCAACTCGCCCGAGAACTGCGCGGTCACGTTTTCTCAGCGAAGCGGATTCTGCAGAAATTCCGCTAAAAAGAACCGAGTTAAGTCTCCGAGATATAAATAAATCGCACACAATACAACATTCCGATAAATTTGTGGAGCCAACTCCGATGAGAATTGCATTCAACGTTTACTTCCGAATTTCTTCTCTTAAAAGAGTTAGAAAAAAAACTCTTATATAAAACCACAAGTATAACAAAGGTACTACCTTGTTTTAATTATAATAAAATATTACGTACTCTCTCCTTTTAAGAAGCAGACAGAATGCTCTTCAGAATGCTTCAAACGTCCAAACTTCGCGCGTAAAGTTTGATCTTTTTTTATTTGTTCTCCATCTGTGGCCTTTTACTGTAGTAAAAGGGTTAACCGTGGAAATTGAAGTTTATAGGTATTCTTTATCCTTACCCCGCACAAGCGAATGCTTTCGTCGTAGCTATCGCTCGAGTTTCCTTCTCTATGCGGAAAACTTTTGCACGATTATGCCGATAACTTTCGATGCAGCATAGCCGCGAGCTCGTATATACACCGAAACTCGATAGTGTACCGATGTTCTGACGATATTCCCAGCACATGTTGTATATCAAACCACATAATCGTTCTTCACATTTAAATAAACAAATCTCCACAAATAAATCGAAATTGTTTTTCAAAACCTACATAAATAAAATTGTTAATATTCTACATTTTTTTTAAATTAATTTAAAAGTTTTTTTGTAAACTGTAAACTATTAGACACGACAGACTCAACGTCTTTTTAAAGAGAGGAAACATGTTTTTTATTTTAAAAAATGTCTTTTAGAAATTCCTTTTTATAGAAATAACATCAAACGATGTTCAACTTCAAAGACATACCTATAATATTTCATGGTTCTTTTCAGAAAAAATATAAAGTTATTTTCTCTTCCTTTTTAAGTAAAAAATAAAAAATATTGCTAACATCTTTAAGAGAAGCATAAAAAAAAAATTATTAAAGACTGAAAAAATCTTGATCCTTGATATTTAACGCTAATATTCCCAACAATCTAACGCTAATGTTTCCAACGCGAAGCTACCTACTTATCTACGGTTTTTGTATGGGTATTTTGTATAAAGTAGATTAGTGTGGTTAGATTACGGCGGCTGAGATTATTTTATGAACCTCAAACATGAATTTTCTTACTCTTTACAGCACGGAATTAGGAGGATAATTTGTGTCTATAGTGTCACGCACCGCGTCGACGGATTTAAATTTAATGTTCGTTTATTGCGCGACGAAAACTTCAACGCAATTGCGAGTATACGTTTGAAAATCTCGCCGCAACGTAAAACTTCGTTTTGCAAAAACATGTGTAGGTTTATTTTTCATGCGCGCTTTGCAAACAAAAAAATTCAATTTAACATTCACCCGATTCGTGCAAAAGAAATTTTGCAAATTATCAACAAACTGGTCTAATTTCGTTTTCGTTACGTACGATTGCAGAAAAATATCTCTTGTAAAACGATATACCGCACGAACCAAGTGCGGCATAAATATTATATTCAGTATCCGTTACTTTATGGATATATTAAAGTTTATTTTCAGGCAACACACAATTTGCCACCGATGTTTACCACGTAAAATAATATTTCTTAGTAGTTTGGTATAGCAAACTCTCGCAAACGCTTTCGCAGCTTCGTTTGAACGCTGAAAGTCGATATTGGTTGCAACCATTTTTCGACCTGTGCCCGAAGCAATGGTGGTAAAGTTTATTAAACTTGCTTATTCTCTCAGATAGTTTTGCAATAACAGAACTTGCTCCGATGTGTGGCCGATCGATATCAATTTCGTGGTTTAATCCGCAAAAGTTCAAATCCGTCTAATCCGCATAATAGCTATAATCAATCTTTTAAATCGGCTTACAACGATATACCAAACGGATTTGAAAGAGATTGTTTTTTTTTTTGTTTGCATCGAACAGTCTACTTCGTTGATATTTATTACTTGCTGTGAAACGTGAACGGTCGTATGAGAGATTTTTCATTGAGAAAATAATAAATCACGTGAGAGTTAAGAATAGTCGAGGCATACGTTGTTACAAAATAAAATAAATAATTATAGACAAATCGATGCGCGATAAGATTTAACGCTATTAATTTCTCAGCACCTAATCAATAGCTGTTCTCCAATTGTTTTGATAGAAATTTAAATTTAGTCGTGCTATGTTTTATTATTTACAAATTTAATTAAAGAATAAATAAATCAGATGAGATCTGAGAATAGTCGAGACAGATATTGTTGACAAAACAAAATAAATAATTATAGACAAGCGCGAGATTTGACGCTATAAATTTCCCAACACCTGATCAATAATTGTTTTACAATTGTTTCGATAGAAATTTAAATTTAAATTCGTTGCGCTACGTTTATTATTATTAAAAATCTACAAAACAAAGAAATGGCTGTTTTAGGAAATATTGCGCTACCAATATAATATAGATCTCTTACGTATTTCAGACCCGACATAAATGCGATAAGGGCATTGACATCCGCTCAACCAGGAGCGGCAAAAGGAGCTTCTCCGGTTAGCAGGGTCGCGGCTGAAGAACGCGAGCTACCGAGGCAGGGTAGTCTGGTCGACGGGGAAGGCATCAAGATAGTCATTCACGATGTCGACAGCGAGCTTGGTGAGTCTTACATTCAACGTTACATTTCCAACGAACGTACGTGTGAGTTAATCCTCCTCTCCGAGGATTACCGCCATCCTCTCTCTTTTCATTGATCTTTACCTACTATCTCTCAATTTCTCTTTATATTGTATATTTTCGCTCTTTCACACGCAGAAAGTACAGAAATAGTCTGTGAATTATTAATTATAATATAAAACGACGTATACTTTTTTTTTTACGCGCGGCAAACATTAATTATTTTTTTTCTCAGAATAAACGTCACCGTAAAAACCAAGATGTTTTATTTAATATTTTAAATGTGTAAATGTCAAGATATGGGTGAAAGATTTATCGCGCGTTTCCACGAGCGGTTTTTTATGTTCTTATCGAGACAACCGGAGCATCCGCAGGAATTTTCCGCCACGGACGTGCAAATGTTAGCGTTGCGGAAAAAACAGAAATAGCCGGAAAGTAGATAGTGCGTTTGATCGATCGAGCCTCGGGCTCGTCGGACGGTAATTCAATTCCGCGGACAACATCAGTTTCAGTTAATCCCCGTTGGTCCTCGTTCTGCTCGCGGTAAAATCCCGTTAATTAGGAATCGAGAATTTAATTTCGAAGGTCACCGTAGAGGGATCCGCACGTTCGTTCAAGTGGCCTAAGGTGTCGTGTTCGAATGGCAATTAATTCTCTTTGGGAAAATGAAACGCTCCCTCCTTCCCTCTCTCTCTCTCTCTCTCTCTCTCTGTTCAGAAATAACACGACATTCGGGTTAATTAGACTTATGCGATACGTGATTCGAGCACGATCGAACGTCCGCCTCGGTTTGCACACAATTTGCGCGCAAAGCCGCTTTCAACAGAATCACTTTTCCGTAGAGGAGTGGCGTTATGATACATACATACGTACGTACATACTAAGATCGATGATATGACGGTCGTTTGTTACACGGGAGAATCTTCCGTCGCTTTGTAAATAAAGAGAGAGAGAAAGATAATATTCATGAACGTAATATATTCTTACACAAACGAGAGATAAGGTATCGCGCAACCTGTATACAAGACTTACACAGTAATTTTTCCTGCACTGTTAGCCAAATGATTTTATCACCATTAGCTGAGCAAGAGAAAGAAAGAGAGAGACAAAGAGAGAGTAAACTGCTTCGGTCACGATACAGTATCTTTTTATTACACAGAGCTCTGACCCAGTTTTTAAGCCTTTCGACAAAAGCGTCCATTTTCCCGTCATGTTTAATCAAAATTTAAAGAAAATCGCGTCTTTTGAAATAGGTTGGACAATGATTTATAATAGATGGTTTAATTTATTTACACAGAGTCCCTCATGAGAAATGTAACTACATCGTTTTCTCCCAAGAGTGTCATTCAAAATTTAGTTAAATGCGATAATCTGTGGGAGGAAATTAGTTTCACATAATGGTACTATTACTCCTTCACATTAATGCGAACATCCTATATCTATATAGGGATTAGTCGAAGAAGATACGCAAGAAGAGCAGTTGGAGCGCTTCCAACGTTCGGTTTGCTGGAGATTTTATCGCGCAACTGTTCGACACAGTATTTTCCTCTTCACCGTGCGGGTCACCGTGTTACGGCTGCAAAAACCCTTTCATTTTTCTCGCCCGGCAGCTAACGGCACCCTCCCGTGCGCCATATCGATTGCAAGTTGCAGCAGTTATCGCGACCTGACACGCCGCACAAGAGCCTAGACGCGAATCGCGATCTGTCTACATGTTCATTAACGGCGCGTCGATTGAAAGGTAGATTACGCCATCTCGTCTATCTTGCCGATAAACCGCGATGCAACAAGCTGCGCACGAGAGGGAACGAGAAAGACTCGAGGATTGAAAGCGAAAAAAGAGAGAGGGAAAACAAAAGAGAAAAAAGATTGGTGTGAAAACAACGCGTGTCTCTCGAGCTAAAAGTAATTGAGCGTAATTTTACGATGTGCACGTTTTCGCCGCTGCGAAACGATGGTGAACGATGCAGTCGTTTGTACAGGAAAATGTCGGTTTTTATTTTTGTTTTTAGTGGGTCACGTCATTTTTTATTTTCATCTTTGGAAGAGAAAAACTACGATATACGTGTCCGCCGTATATCTCGTAAATTAAAAGCAATTTCCGTGACAAAAACATGTGACCAGAAATTCGTACCGCAAATTAGTCATTAAATCATATTTTTATCCGACAATAAAATCATTACTTTGTTTAAACATCTTTTCAAAACAGCTTGAGCGCAAAATAAACGACTTTATGATCGAGTTTTATTTTATTTTATTGCAATTTATGTGTTAATTGCGTATAAAAATTAAAATGTCAGAAATAGAAATGAATTTTAAACAAATAGTTTGCATGTAGTTATCAGAGCTTTTCCTGCGTCTTGATAAATATTACGTTGCAGCTTGTTATTACGTTTCCATTTACATACCAGTCGCGGCCTCGTGTTCGACTTACCTAACGTGAGATCAAGTTGCTCGCTAACAAACGCGATAACTAGCGAGTGGAAAAGTGGACGGCGGAAAGATAATCAAACACCTTCTGTGTTCTAAGTAATCGCGCGACATTCAAGCTCGTCGCGCTGCCAAGCTAACGAAGTTCACACAGAATCGTGTTTGACAATGCTTTTTCATTTTAAACAGACTTGAAACTCAAAGTAGATATGATTAACTTATCTCGCTGCGCGCGCGTTGTACGATTTTCTCGAACGTTTTTCGTCAGCTTTTCGCTAATTGCTTATGTGTTTCGAAGCGAAAAATACATCTTAGTTGCAGAGAGATCGTAATAGTAAATAGAGAATAAAAACAGCGTAGAATGAGAAATTTATTTTTCAATCAAAGAAATCTATTTTCCGAATACTCAACCGTCTGTCATTTGTTATCTTCTTGAAAAATATATCTGCGCGTTTTTTAATTTTTTTTTTTTAAGAGAGAGAGAGCGATGAAAAATTCATCGATTTCACTTCGCCGCGCCGACAGATCTATTTCTATCTCAAATTTGTCCGCGGATCATTGGCGAGTCAATTTTTCGAGGCGTTCGTCGTGACACAAGGATCGTTCACAGAAGAGATGCAATCGAGGGTTAGTGTCAAAATCGTCCTTACGCTACATCAAGCAGAAATTGACGAGGCCGCATTATGTGAAAGAAACTGGCTCGCAAATCCCGACCGTACTTTTGCTTTTCTCGCCTCACCTGACGTTCTTTTTTTATCGTCGCGCATTTTTATTAAGCACAACTTTCCATCACGCAAAACACACAAGCCAGAATTACACTCATTTCCCTTGTGTGTGTAGAGATATTCAAGAATTCTCATAAGCGACGAAGAAAAATATATTCCTACTATAAATTATATACTCACGTATTAAATTTTATATTTACTCGCTTATATGTGCTTAACTTTTATATAAATTTTTTTTACTACTATCATATTTTTTTTACTACTCAACCTGCATTTTTTTTTTAATACTATCAACCTGCAAAAAACCTTGGTGTTAATTACGATCATTAAAGTTGAGTTTTAAAATTGCTATGTGTTTACTGCTTTCAGCTCCACGGATAAATGCGAAGAGGAGGGTGAAGCTGAGGAGAGATCCGGTCGCGGATAAAGGTCATAGAAGTAAGTAGATAATTAGAGCGCTAATTACCGTCATCAACTGAAGCACTTTCGCGGCGCGTCCGAAATCGGAGAGATTCGGGAGAAAAGTTCAAATTCCAACTTCATATACATTCTAACTTCGATAGAAAAGTTTTCGAAATGTGATAGCGTTGATATTTATTATACCGCACGTGCGATATATCTCAATGTTGCATATTTAGTCGATTTAGTTGAAATATCGACTTCTCGCTGCACCCTTGAGCCACATTGAAACTTGAGACATATATCGTCGATTAGATGCATTGCACTAATATATAGTAGTACTTGTGTAATTTTCTTTCACAGTTTGCGCGATCACAAGAGATCTCAGAACTTGATAGAGAAACTTAACTCTTCGTGAACTGTCTCTCAGACTTGGGTCTCTCAGACTCACCCAAAACTTTCAAATCGATGTCTCTACAGTTAGAATTTGTTTTTTGTAACGCTTATATCTTCGAAATTAAAGATTTTTTCAATTTGTTGTTTCTTATTAACGCAGAATTGTTCGAACTTTCAAAAAAAAACAAAACAGAAAAAATATTGATTTTTAGCGGAGATGTTTGATTTTAAAGTTGCGTCGATCTCACAGACTCGGTCAGTCCAACTAGTAGGTTGTTTTGGAAGTCAGTTCACGAAGGATTAATCAACTCAATTACTAGTTCACTTTTTTTTCTGTTACACGAAGTAATTTTCTTCGTGTATTACAAGTTCTTTTATTTTGTAATCTTTATCGTTGTTTCATCCTTAAAGATTATCGATATCGTTTAGAAAACCAGACACAAAATGCGCGAGATACAATAAAAAATTTAAAACTTCAAGGACGAACACGCGACAAACACGGTGAATGTCAAGGAGGATTTCGCGACGAAGCTTCGAGAGTTCTGCTTAACGTAATATATACCGAGCTAATTACAATAAGAAGAGAGGCATTTCTCGAGAAAATGGCTGTATTACACGTAATAATCGCTCGCTGAAACAAGTGCAACAGGTTCGGCTGGTTCTGATGCGACGTTAATCGAGGGATTAACAAATCGCGAGGCGCTTCGATAGGATCCGAGTTAATCAGCAGCTGTCGGCGCTGCGCGACGCCATTAATCTTTTAACCACTCGGCGGAAATTCCGTCTCTCTCCCTCTTCGTGTCTCATCCTTTCACGCATCGCTTCCTCTTCATAGCCGTCTCTCTCGCTCACAATTCTGTCAGGAGGGTGTTTACCCACCTCTTTCTCCCTTTCTCTCTCTCGTCCATTGTCACTTTATACCTCGGTCTTTTAGACCCTTTGTGCTTTCTCTCATTGTGACGAGTTTCACATTTACATTCTCAATTTACATTGTCCACATTTACATTTTCAATTAAAAAAAAAACTACTTTTGTGTTCATTTTCAAGGTCTTACACTTCAAATAACTAAAATCAAATCGATTAAATTTTCTTTCAATAAAAAGAAATTAAAATTTTGAGAGATTTTACGTCGTTAATCGTATGTGTGTACGTGCGTGCGTGTGCGTTGTTTATTATCATAGCTCTGACTTGTTGCCAAAGCGAGCGTATCTTGCGATCTCCCGTGTCACGCTATTCGTGCAGGTATATCAATACGATGTTTCGCGTGATGCGAGATAGTCGATGCAGCCGTGTTGCTCTAAATGGGTGACGGGTTCGTAGTTATATCAACCGTTATGTAATAGCTACTGCTGCCGGTGGTGCATGTGCGCCAGGTAAATAACCAGGTAAATGAGCGAGATGAGAAGCAGCAGCAGCAGCACCACTCTAAGCCTGCGCTCGACGAGTAGGCGTGCGATTGACGTTTAATTATTCGTTGCTCGTGCACAGGCGCTCCCTCTAGAAAACGCGTTCGTGTTCTCATTGTCCTTTCTTGTCCCACGTTATGAGAGGCGAGGATTTACTCCGAAGAGAGAGGGGGAAAAAAGATCCGCCAGTTATATATCTCCGCGATTAATCAAACCGGATGCATTCAAATGCATCCGAAGCAATTAAATCGAAATTTCAACAGAGAGATTATCAAGAAAATGTTTGAAAGAGAGGAGTGTATTTCGATTGAAAATTAATTAATAACGACGAATTGCTACATAAGATGAAACGAATATAACGTTACGCGAAAGATTTTTAATAAATCGAAAGTTTCACCGACCGAATCGACAGCTTCATCGTTGAGTTGTTTACGCGCGAGATGCTCGCGGATCGATTCTCGTGTGTTGGCTTACGTTATAGTTTCTATTATTTACATGTACATTGTCAGCTTGCGCGCAAATTTCGCGATGCAATTATCTCGGAAGTTGCAATCAAATATTAATGCGCGCATTAATTTTGACGTTAATATTTTAGAACAATTAATTCATTTATTCAACGAAGTTCTCTCGAATTGTAACAACTGCACGGCGCAGCGAATTTGCGGTCGGTCCTAGTTTCTCACTGCGATTGTACTGATTCATTATAATAATTCACTATAAAACGGCAAATTATGAGTTCGCAAAACGCGCGTGTTTGCTCGCGTTATCGAGCTATACATTTGACGTACGTGTAATCGTTTCAGCTTAATTTTATTGCAAATGAATTGATTGAATTGATAATTACTCTTATAATTCCGTATTATTTATAGCGGTGAAATTTAGACAATTCACATTGAATATTAACAGTGATTCAACATGAGCATTAATTAAGTCACTTCATAAAATAATGTTTGTATTTTTATAGGTGTCATTACGTAAATTTATTTTATATCACTTTTTGCGTGTCATTTTTCATATTCACTAAAATTTCGCAACAAAGCTTTGTATAAAATATTTCTTAATGTTTTTCATATTATCCATTAAAACATTTTATTTTACTTTATTTTTTTTAATCTACTTTAATATTATCTACTTTAAAATTACACACATGTGATACGTAATACATATTCGTTGTGTACTTCACTTCTGCACAATTGTAACACTCCACATAAAGTCAAAGCTTATCGATTTGCGCCTGATTGAATAAATGTGCGGTTACCGTGTCGCTCACTCAACGTTCCTTGCTCGCGCATGAAACTAATCGCGACATTATCAGCAATTCTCTATTGTAATCATACAGAAAGCACTGGAGGATGACGATGATTCCGCAGCAAGCGCGCGCGCGCAAATCGCGCAATTCGAAGAGAAGCCATTAAGTTTACGTAATGCGTGAACGTAAACTAAATGCAACTGTAACACCAAGTCGCAATTCCGCAACGAAAGCTTTTCCGCGGCAGTTTACGATGATAAGGCAACACATCGCGAGGGAGAAATATACAATATCCGCGCGATCGATCAAGCGGATATAATCCGCGGAATTATCAAAAGTAAAAACAATTACGGAAGAACAAACATAATATGGAATATTATCGCGAATTGCAAATATCGAGAATACTCGTCTGTGTTTGAGACAGACTTACTTAAATATTCAAGCAGAAAAGAGATAAAACGATTGTATTTTTTCCAACAATTTCAAATTCTTTCTCGTTCGGGCGAAACAAACGTCGAATCGAAGCGTAACCGACATAACAAACCGCCGGCACAAAAAGACGCAGCACAGAGATTCGTAAACATGTCAAAAGCTTCTATCTCGCGAAACCACGTCGAAAAAAAAAATCGACAAACGGATATTCAAGGGGAAAAACCGCGATTATAAAGAAGCGTCGGTTTCCATAAATAGCGTCGGTACAGAACCTGTCGCGCACTCCCGAATTGCAGTCGCCGACCACCATTCCCAATGTTTGCACACATCTATCCCCGGATAATAGCTTTTCGTGCGAATCGCACGACATCACGGACGCGCAGCTGTGCCTCACGCCAGCCCGAAGGTGCGCGCCGATATTCGGCACGATCGATCGTTTCTCCCGCAGCGACCGGAGCTCAATAGAGACGCGTTAACGCAAACGGACATGTCCTCATGTATTTTGCAACCCTCCCTCCGTTTGTAAACCGCTCGGTTCGCCACACACACGGTTACATGTCGATCAACTTCCCCGCTCTGTTTCGCCACGTCGCTGTATAGTCGCGCGGATTGCCGGAAATCTTGTATGTAAGTTCGTTCGAACAAAACTTCATGCAAAAAAATCTAAGTTAGGAAAAACTTGGAAATTAACAATTTTTAATTTACTTCTGGAAGAAGTAATTAAATACCATATGACAGATCTTTAGTGGACTCATTTCTTAATTTTTTCCCGCCGTAACAACTTTTGAATAGAAAAACAAAAACGATCTATAGATTTCGTGCGAAGCTATGTATTTTGGAGTTAATTCTGCGGATGAGGAAACGCGCGAGGAAACATTTCTGTGGAAATCAATCAATATGGCAAACAATTTGTAGGCGCGATACACATTCATTGTAGCGGCGGATAAATATTTTTTTGCGATACAAGAGTGACAGATAACAAGTGGCTGGGAATAACGATGTCTGAAATTAACGATCAACAGGTTGACTAGGGGACCTGTTTTGATTTAATCATGAGAAATGTGGGTGTTTGCCGTGCAATTTTGGCGAATATTGTTCGGACTGGTCCGGTCGGGTAGACGCGAAAATACCACTGCAAACAATACCCTACATCGATCCGATATACTTAACATACGGCGTGCAAATATTTGTGGTTGGTTTTTATATGTACATTCTGAGTATTATACAAAAAAAATTAGCGGTGTCATTTGTTCAATACAAACCGATGTAACGATGAGAGAAAAGAGAGTTGCGCCAGTTGTGCGCGAGAAACTGTTGAATATTTGCCACGCTTTGTGCATGCTGCGTTGCATTTGTCACATGACTCTAAATCTGCACGAAAAGGTGTCTTGTTCAAACAGAGACGAGATTTGAAATTTCGCGATACGCTTTTAGCAATTATAAAAATAGAAGATAAATGAGAATTGTAATAACCTGCGCAAATGAGTGTGTTATTGCCAAAAGCATTAACGGCGATGCATTAATACCAGGGGGAGAATACGTTGTCGAAGAGCCGATCCATGTTTATTCTTATTTCGCTGGACCTAGCGTCTCTCCCTTCTACGTTCGAATCAAACGATTTTATTCTCTTAGCAAAACAAACGGAAATAACAAGTTCAGCTGATCTTCGTAATTTAACACAGTAGAAAAAACACACGGACGATACACGAAACGCGTAAGACCGTGGAGGATTAAGCAGAAATAATCGTTGAATGGCGGATCCTTTCAGCGCGGAGTCTGAAAAATGCAAATCGCGAATACACAGTAGCTCTCTCGGAAGCAACTCGCGGATTAAAAAAAAAAAAAAAAAAAAAAAATAAAATTTTTTCGCGGCACGACACTTGCGTGTAACTCTCAGGAACAGTGCAAATTAATTCGTCACGTTTTCCAGCGGAGTATGAATTATCGCCGTCGCGTTGCTGCAAACTATAATTTAGAGAGCGGAACGCCTCTCGCTTTGTCGTTTTCGTGCGCGTGACATCGTTATACGTCGCGCAAAAACGGTCGTGGGTGAGAACGATTTATTTCAACTCGGACAATAATTATAATTAAACGACGTTGACGAACAGCCTGGAAAAAGCAACCGCCGTGGCGCCGCCGCCGCCGCCGCGCGTCCGGGTTTAATTGCGCGCGAGAAACTCTCGGCCTGTAATCCGCCGGCATGACGCATTTAAAGTGTTACTTTGAGGCGCACAACCATGTAAAACCGTGTCAACCGTGTTCTATTAGTTTGATAACATCGTCGCGAAAATAGAGATCCCGATATAAATCACCTGTACTTACTCTCCGAGTTGCGAAAAACGCGCTCTATTAAATATACACGTTATTTACCGGAAACGCGACGCTGCGGATCTCGCTCGTGAAAATAAAGCGTGTCTTTTACTTAATGGAAAAAAAGAAATGGAGAACGCTTTGTTCACGTCTTTTCATTCCGAACAAGACGGCCAAATTATTCGAAATATCTCTCTCGCAATTATCTTCCCTTTTGGCGCGTCGTATTACTCGTCTCTGAGAGTTCTTCGAGTTCTTTCAATAACACACACTTCCGAATTATCGAGCGCATTCGTTTTACATTCAAGAGAAGAAGACCGCCTGGATGCTAATGTTTCCGTAAAAGAAATTCTTTTCTCGCTTTTCAACATTTAAAGGCTGCCTCGGTGTCTTTGGAGATCAAGGGTCGACAATCGCGCGAACGGGGACAAACTTAATGGAAATGGCGGGGCGAGAAAAAGTGCGGATGTACGTGTACAGCGTTCGTAAACGTAGAGATGAAAATTGTAGTTGTTATTATCATTATTATTTATACGGGTCCCGTGAGAAGGGAAAGAGATGAGAAAAAAAAGAAGAGAGATTGTTCCCTGTCACATTTATTAGAGAAAATTACGAGAAAGGAATACGCGCGCGAGAATCAAATCACACTGTCATTTTTACACTTTACTTTGTAAAAAAAAAAAAAAAAAAGAAAGAAAACTTAGAAAGAGAGCTGAGCTTCTTTTCACGAGGAATAATATATTTCTAGGTCTATTGTATAGAAATAAATGCGAATAAATGATTTTCGCGTTTATTCGAGTTCATTAAAAAATATTTTATGTATAACATTCCTACTTCTGATATTTATTACATTGTGTTGTGTAATCAACTGTCGTGAGCTGAATATAAAATTTTTCCTTTTCTGTGTAAGAAATATATGGAACAATTTTTTATTACGGAATATTTTCCACATTTTGCGAAATGAGCTCACGCGGTGAAAAAAAAAGCAGAGAGTAAAGTGAATATCTATACGTTTTGTGAAGTTAAAAAGATGCGAAATGACCGGGGCGAAATAAAAGAAGGGTCGAAGAAATGAGAAAATTGTCTATAAAAATGGGGATTTATAAAAGTGGCGGGGTTTTCTCTGAACTGTCCGCAACAGGTACGCCATTGTGGCTGAACGCATTTGCGTTATCGCAAATTCAGTTTAAAATTATTTTGTGTCTTTCTCCTGTCTTTTCCGCCCACGCTGTCCAACCATATAAGCTTAGACTTTCAGTCACGTGCGTGCGCTACAAGATTTATTTTTGGTACTGAGGTGGCAAGAATAAAAGTATTATACGCAGTATTAACTTACCGAAGCACAAATAGAACAGTTCACTCGACCGTACAAATTGAATTTTCAATTTATTACTTTTAATACGCACACACATAATTCGCAACGATAATATATCACAACTCAGAATTAACCTTCTTACTGCAAACGTGGAGCAGCACGTGTAAATGAGCAGCACGGTCTATAATTATGCAACTTGCGTGCCGCGTGTAATTAGAGCGCGCTTCTTGCAAGTTGTTCAACAGTGAGCTTTAATTAGCTTTGTCGTTTCCAAACGCTTATTGTATTTCTTCTTCTTGTCGTAAATATTCACAAAACTTCTCGAAATTTCTAATATCTCTTGTGTCTATTGCATATTCTTGCGTGAATTCAAACGTGAAGCTCTCGTCGAACTTAATGTCCCCTGAGTGTATTACATTCGAACACATATATTTTGAATAATGTTCACAAATCTCAGAGTGATATTCAAAATATAAAAAAAACTGTATTCGTTCAGCGACTGGATTTCTGCATTAAAACAATGCGCAGAAAGATTACCACGACATTGATCATGACCGATGATAGTTGCTGATAATTAGCACGACATGCGAGCGAAACCTCTAACCGGATTAAGTCCCCGAGCTATCCCGACGCGACACCAGGACGCAAACAAGATTCTCCTTAACCAGTTCGTCAGAGCATTAACAGATAATCCCGCTGCGCTTCGAGAGTCCGATGACGTTGATCAATTAAATGGTACGACGTCGCGTTCGCGTATCTTGTTAAACGTCGCGTTTGTGCAAACGCAGGTTTGCACGTTGGTCGACAGAAACGAACGTTCGGAATTACAGCCGGTTCAGCGCGCTGCGCTGCGGGACAGATATTTAGCGACTGTCGAATTTGAAAGTCGTACCGACACGGAGACGTGCAAACTTCACTCGATTTGTCTCGAATCACTTACGTGACACGCTTTTGACTTTTTTTGTCAATCGCGATAATCTCGTGCAACGCAGTGCCGAATCGATATTGTTTCTACGCGCGTATGTGTGCCATTTCACATACTAGTTTCCTCCTCTTCAAAAAGTTGAATTACACTTTACTGCATTAAAAATATATATCGTAAAAATAAATATTTTATATTTATATACAAACAATAAACTTTCTCTCTTTACATTATTCTTTATTTTTGTAACAGTATTACTTTTCTCGCAAACAATATATCAACAACCGCAACAAATATCCGCGCAAACAAAATAAATATCGTTTTTAAATTATCCGTTTTCCGTTTTGTCTTTATTAACATCGTCATCGAATTAACAGATTCGCCGGTGCTGTGTTTTCAACGCGATAAACGATCGAACACATTCGATGATGACATGAGAACTCGTCAACGGGGTTTCTCACGCTACGTGAGGGTGGCACGCGCGAAAGGACGACAGAGATTAATTCGTACATATCAGAAACGAAATTACGCGCGCGGTCAGAACGATAACACTTAATTAAGTGCTTCTCCCCGTGCGCGTTTCGCATTTCTCACGCTAATACACGGGGGCAATTCCATTGCCGGCGGCTCGCAAGAATGGCATGCGGCCGATCGCGGGCGTTAATGCGACGCGAACGTGAAGATGTTGACCGCCGCACGCAATATGCACAGCACGAGAGAAACTACGCGCGAGGGTTTCCTCTCGCTCATGTGGTGCGCGTCAATCGAATGCCAACCCACTCTCTCTTTTCCTCCTCCTCGTTCACGCAACCGCGGTTTTCTTGTGTCCTTTTGCTTTTTTATTGTCATCGCGTTGTTCCTTACGCGTCTTATTTTTATTGTAGGCTTTTTGATAATCTCATTGTAATCTTCAGTATCTATTCTATTTGGCTGATTCAATCTTGCGTATTAACTCTTAGCACTTTATATCAAGTAGAGAGATTGTTATTATAAATTCAGAAAAATTACATTTTTGATAGATTTACTAATAGGTTTCTTTCATTATTATCTTTTATTCCGTCTCTTTAATTCTAATCCTGTAAACGTTTTTTTTTTTTTAGATACTTATCTGTAAACTTTGACATTTGTCTGTGACGTGATTGTTTTACTGATTAAAACGTTGCAAAAAATCACGGTAAAGACTCATGGAACTTTATTAAAAAAATAACATTAATATATATTTTTTATTTTTTTAGAAATTCCTCCACTAAATAATTAATATCTTATTTTCAAAAATTGCTCGGACACCAATGTCGGACGTTTACAGGATTAGAGTTAAAAAAGATGTTTTTAAATCCGGGAAATAAATACATACAGAACATCTGGAACACCGTAATCATGCGTTTCGATCAATACTGGTTCCGGCACACACATCCTTTTAAGAATCAATAGGTATAAATAATATTTTTATATCGGATTTACGATTCACGTTTAATCATATATATTTGAACTAAACTATATATTTGTTCGCGCAGTCGTATAACCTTCGGTTTAAGAGTTTTGTATGGGGGCAATAGGACGAACGACATAAACTCGCGTTTATGACGCGGACGTGAGAAACAAGCGTAATGGCGATCCGGCACGATGTCGTGCCGTATGCGAAGCCGCGGGAAGCCGACGTGGCAATTTTTTTATCCTCGTCTCACCGGCGGGAAACGCCCAAATTACGGATGTTATACGCTATTATCGGCAAATCTCTCTCTCTCTCTTTCTCTGTTTTATCGTTTCCCTTCCCTTTCTTCTTTGCCGCTCTCATCGTTACATCCCTTTCGCTCGTTAAAACTTCAACGGAGAGAGTTACGTAGCTCAGCTCGCGCAAATAGCGTGGAACGAGTAAACTTTCAACCTGTTCGACATTTTCCCGGCATAAACGGGATTGGTCTCTCTTATTCGGCAGGGAGTAACTACTACGAGCGGGCGATCTCTTTTCCGCAACGATATTAATTTCTATCGACTCCGATAAACTGCATTTCCGCCGGGAACGGAAAACTAACTCGCAAATTTGTTCGCAACATCCTCGAAAGGACCTGACCTCAAATTTCTATTCGCAATATTTGCGCGGATATTTTACAATCTCAAATTGTATTTTTTGTTTGTGTATTTTTAACGTGGCGCGAAAAAACTTGTTAATCTCTCTTACTTTATTCTCTTCTGAAAACAAATATTTTCCGGAGAAAAGACTAAAACAGTAAGTATACAACTGTTTAGTTGTCACAGTAAATAAAAGTAAATAAAAGTAACGAGACCACGCGACAGCTATACAGTAAAATGAAATTTCTTTCCTACACACATCTTTTCTAGTACAGTAATTCTCCCCTGAGCTTTTTGATCACGCATTACGTGAACTTTCGTCCATTAGAGCACGCATCTGTCGAAATCCCGAGTGACTAATAGCACGTAGGAGATTTGGCCAGATGTTGTGAAATCCTTAGAGCCAATAGAGATTAGTTCGGCCACGTCGCAATGTACTTCCGTCAAAATACGATTAATCGTTAAATACGACGAGACACGACATCGAAACCTCGTCGGGTCGTGTGCAAGGTGAAAAAGTTGAAAGAAAAAAAAACAAAATTTAATTCCCACCCCTGAAGATTTATTTTTTACAGAACATTTGTGTTGCAACACGACAGAGGAAACGTCTCGACGATCGAATAATGTTTCGAGAAAATAAATAATTCGCGTAAGACTCGCTAACAACCTGACATTGTTACCCGAAACAATCGGCGCAATTACCGCGCGCATTTACATCAAGCGACATGAGTGTTAATTATTTTCCCCGGCGTTGTGACTTCAGCCGCACTCGCGTATAAATTCCCGCTGCAGAGAGACCGTTAAGGAAATTGTATACGCGTGCGGGTTATCCTCGCGAAACGTGACTGTGTCTCTCTTTCTTCCTCTCTCCTTCTCCCTCTTTCTCTCTTTCGTTCTAAAGAGAACAAAATACACAATTGCACTATCACACTCTCTCTACACGGTTTTCCGGAAATGTCTGTATTTGTTATCGATAAAGCGAGACGATGATTGGCCCACGCGTTCTTCCCTTAACGCATCCTGTGTGTACACAAGAACCAATAAACAAGAGGATGTTCTCGGAAATTACCGGCGTTATATCGCTTTTCCTTGCCATATATACATCGTGGTACTTTACTCTCTCAATAACCCCGAGGTTCCTTTGTTGCAGCGCGCGGATTTGGCATGCGAGTGGTGGGTGGCAAAACCGGGTCGGACGGGCGCACCTTCGCATGCATTGTGTGGACCGTGCAAGGCGGTCCCGCCGAGAAGGCTGGCTTACAACAAGGCGACAAGGTAAGTCTGCGCATAAACGTTAATGAATACGTAACGCACAATATCTGTATTCATTTGCATCAAAACAAATCTTCTCTTTGAAGTTGAAACAAACTTGGAATAAGGTCATTAAAAGTCAACGCTACATATGCAAATATGTGCGTATAATACAGAATGAATTACAGTTGCAATGACGTTACCACTTGGTTTTAGAAAGCTTTTGTTTAAACGTACTTTTTGTGAAAATTATTATCAATTTTTGAAATAATTTAATAGACAATTAATTAATTATTTATTATTAGATAAATTATCAGACTTTGATTTGACTTTTTGACTTATCTATATTTGTATTTGTGAAAAAAAGTCACTGTTTTGTTTAGTGGCAATCATCGCACGCGAAATAACATTTGACCAACGCAACGTAAGCATTTCGACGTTAAGCATTCGACGAAAAAAAAATACCGCGCAAAGACAATATTTTCATATCAGACATGCATCGTTATCGGTCGGGGGCCATTGTTTTACACGCGGTTAATATACGCGTAAATATATCGACAGCTATCGTGGAAAAGAGATACATCGGTTCTAATTAAATTTAAAGTTGAAGTACTGACAGACGCGCGCCGAGCGAAAAGAGAATCCGTTCTGTTTGACCGTTTGTATTTACATTTGTATTGATAAATTTTATTTGATACCAACTGCACATCCAGAGGAGAGAGCTTATTACGCATTAATGCGCTGGGGAGTTTCGTTACAAACAGAGCGATCGCGTCAATAACATTTCCGATGCTTTCCATTATTAATACATGCATATTCGCCGAACGCAACACGAAACTCTTGAGGCGAAATGCAAATTTTCATGCATAAGCGAGTTGAAATTAGCTCTCTGTCTCTCTATTTTGGACGTGACATATTTAAAAATCTAAAGCGCACACATAATAAAGCGAGAATTATTGTCGATTTGGCGTTGTTTATATTTAAAGCTGATTTTTTACGCATAACGCACGGACTTTCGCGAAAAACGATATGTATTTACGATCTTGAATAATAAATCGAGTCGCAAACAACGATGCATTCAATATTCCATACGTCAGCGTCAAAAACATCGATCTGCGTAAACGCACAGACGGGAAAATGCAATCCTCTCATTTCTCTCAAGTGCCAACGCCTGTGAAAAGACGACAGATAAGCGCGTACAAGTGATCGATTAATCGAAACGACCGGCAGATGCTCTTTCGCGTTTTCGTTCGTCGTTATTTTATATTTTTTTCCACAAAGAGTTGTTATCTGGCGACGATCGCTTATCATCGGTCAGATTTTCCGCTAAAGCGGAAGCAACAGCGTTCTAATAAGCGACAAGCAAGCACGAATCACACTATATATACATCGTATATCGCCTGCATTCTCGTTACGCGCGTATTATCCACCTAAAAGCGGAGGAAATACGCCGTTCTTCCGTTCTTTTGTCGCGGGATGAATAGCGCGCCGGGATTAAGAAATTCGCAATCTCAATACGGCGGAAATATGAAAAGCTTGACAGACGACGTGTTACTTGTTGCTCGTGCGGAAAACGAAATCCGCGACATTGATGCGACACGACGAAGCGACGCGCTTTCGCAACACGCTTTGTTTAATCCGCTTACGTCCCACCGCGCTTGTAAAATCGAAAACGGCCAAACTCGACATCCATTCAGATGACAAGCGATTTCGACTATTGTCGAGCTCTGAAATAGACAGGCGCACCTAATGCTAGAAAAGCCTGCATAACTTCCGATTATACCTGCTACGTCTATTTGCGTTGTTTACGTTGTTTCCGAATGCACAAGTGACGAAGTTTGTTTGTTCGTTCGTTCGCGTTGACAACTGTCGCGTTCTCGAAGAGAGAATTTTGTCAATAAACAGACGGTTTTAATGGAGATTTTGTGTTAAATGTAACAATAAAAAAATAAAATATACAAAAATAAATACATAAAAAAATTTTGCGTTTTTCGTAAAACATACGTTTTGAATTAAGTGAGAATGCATCCCTTCATGCTCCACCTTTGGTATTATTATATTTCAGTCGGACACGTTAAGAACGACTGCCAGGTAAAAGAAAGAAAAAACCATAGAGTAATGGGGAGAAAAAAAACCGGCGCTTTTCTCGTCGGAGGAGCGAAGTAATTAGAAACCCCGCGAGAGCAAAGTTCTTCTACTAAATCGGACCTGGAAACGAGTACGAGAACGTAATTAAATATTGATCTTACATTTTATATTGCAGCGGTAAAACGATCGTAAAAGGTTTTACGATCGCACGTAAAAAACTAAAACAAACGCTGATCTTTCATCAAATAATTGCACAACAAAAGGATTCAATTACAATTAAAGAATCTTTCATTAAAATGTGACAAGACGAAGACTAAGATTCGATATGCAAATCGTGACTGAACATCGTGCTGATTAAGATACCGCAGAGCAAATTGAAATTTTCTGCGCCGGATATTTGAAATGTCATAAATTAGTTTTACAAAAAAAAAAAAAAAATAATATATTACGTCAAACTCTAAAGATTAAAAATTTTTCTTACGTCGCGTCACGTCATCGACAATGATCTCGTTATAATTCTCGTCGATTCTAACTTGCGCCACGTTACCACAGAATGATGTAAGCTACTTGTGCGGCGAATTACGCGGCATACCGTGTACACACGTCTGCGGTTAATGGACCATTGCCCACGCGGTATTGTAATTAATTACAATAAAGTTTGACGTCGAATCGATCGAACGAGAAATCCAGTCCCAACGGACCGTGCTCTCTGTGTGACAATGTTTGCTCCTGACGTCACGTGAACGTCGTCGTCGTCGTCGCTGCGCGGCTTATATACGTCGGAAATGAAATGAAATTTAACGTGAATGCGGGTAGATAGATACACACACGATGCTCCACGTTAATCCGCGACGTGACCCAATAAACCGTACGAGAAACTTTTAGTACCGATACTTCTGAAGCAGCGTGATATGCGCACGTTTAATTCGGAGATTACCTACTTTCCGGACATCGCGAACAGAACGAGCGAGATTGAGTGAAAAAGATACGGGATTACTTTGTATGTAATTAATAGAAATCGAAAAAAAAAGTTGAGCAAATTCATTTTCAAGAGTAAATAAATCATTTTCAAATCGTCACGCATGAGTCAATAAAAATCCTTGATTATATGTACTTACATGTGTAGATAGAGCGCTTTTTATACAATGTATTAAATCAAGGGAGAGTTTGCGTTCAATTTCACTGAGTAAAGACACAGCGGGGTTATGCAAAAATAAATCGCAGGGAAATCAAATTTAACAATAACTTTGATTAAGTTGGAAACGTCAAATGCGAGGTGAAAGTTTATCTTGGAAGATTGAGATTGGGGGTGAGAGAGAGAAAGAGAGGGAGAGAGAAATTTGAATGTCAATAAGATTAAAATAATTTTAGAACGGAAATGGAATAAAGTAATATAATTTTATAACATTAAAAACATCGTTCTGATTTAATATTTCATCAATCATAAATCAACTCATTTGCGAATTGAATAAATAGAGATCTTTTTCTCTCCAAATGAAATCCATTTTTTCTTGTAATTTGACAGCAAGGTTGAGACGCAGATGCCACAAATATTAAGCAAGTCACTTTATTTCGCAAACTAAAGGTTCTTATACTTATGTTTCATACATTTTGCAAAAAATACGCAAAATTTACCTAACTTTATGACATATCTATAGTTCAAAATAAATGAAGTTCACTAAGTAAAACTCCATTCTCATCTTTAGTCATTATCTTTGTCAGCGTAAACAACAGACTTCAAAAATCAAAACTTGTTCGCAATTTGTACAACGATTTTATCAAAGGGCTACCGCGTATTCTGAAATTCTGAACATTTTAAATAAATGCTGCGCGTAAATTTTATAAATGCGCGCTTTTAAAATTTTCCGCTTGGCTATTCGACTGTACATCCTAACAGGATGTATTTATAGTCTACACTCTTTAATTCATTAAACATCCTGTTAGCTACTTTTAGTGAAATAAAAAACGTTTTATACCGCGGACACGTTTTTAAATAAAAGTCTCTTTTATCAGAAGGATACTTGAAAATAAATAATAAAAGTCAGATTCATTCAAACCATTCTGTCCTTTTATCTATTATATTATATGTATTTTTCTGCGAAATGTTGCACATTCGTTGATTCACATTTGTATGTATTGCACAACTCATCAGTCTTAACATTTCTGTGTAAAAATTGCGCGCACGCGAGCATAATTTCCAAAATTTAATTTTTTCCAGTCCAGTTCATGACTTTTATGTCCCTCTCATAGTTGCGTGTTTGTTGCAATATTTTCTCTTTCATATACAACGCGGATGAACATAACACATTTCGCGCAATTTTTTTGTATCATTCAAAAGCGCGGTTCTCCCGCATTCATTCTATCGCAAAAATTATATGGCGAGACACAACGTTTTCGTCTTCCATGCAAATGTTTCGGCTTGCGAATATGACGAGAGGAATAGCATGATGTAAATTTTCGGAATGAAGCGAAACTAAGGAGATGGGCGTTTCTCGAAAGTTAAACAGGGACATTACACGAGAGGGGACATGCGAACGAGCGCTTTTTAAACAATGTTTCAAAATGGGACGAAATACTTGCGCGTAAACGAATAGCGGAGCGATAAGATTGGTTTAGAAAGAGAGAGTGAGACAGATAAGACTTTCACAGAGTATCTTTCTAATGATTATCATAATTTACCGGAAGAAAGTTCTAATTAAGCCATTAAAACTAATCTCACTAATTATACTTGTTACTGCGACAAAATTTATATTGTTCGCATTATGATAAATTCGCGATAATATCGTAAATATAATAAAGAGCGTATCGAAGGATAATTTTTCGAATACCGTAATTTTGCAAGATACGTATCAAGCGAACTTGAAAGTAATTGTTTTATAATTCCCGCAACAAATGTATATCGTGCTCACGTTCGAAAATACGGGGCAATTCGGCGACCCGTATCCCGCATCTCTCATGGTATACGCGCGCTTCGCCGCGTACCGAATTTTCAACTCTCGATAGCTTCCGATTGTGAAGAGATTGAATTTCGGCTTTTACAACGCATGGCGCGACACTTTTTTCAGTTAACTTCGCGGCATTGTGTCACCGCCAATGTTCCATGAATATTTCTCAGCATGTCGCGCGCGCACCTTCCGGCTCGCTATACGCGGCTGCATATTGGATTTTTTTTTCTGGCTGATCGACGCAATATATCATACAATGAACGAGGATCACGGAAACGGCGAACCGACGCTTTCATACGCGTCATTTCCTGTATCCAGTTACCGTCCATAATCTCCCCTTTATAAGGGATCGAAGCGGCGCGGAAGAAAAAAAAAAAAGTCCACGTGAATACACAATGTGACGTCGGAGCTGGAAAGATCTGGGGGAGGCGTCGAGACAGAAAATTGTGCGCGTCTGTGACAGCGCGGAACGCGCGGAGAAAACGGCACGATTGCGAACTAAAGCGATAATCAAAACGCGCGAAGGAATGAAGATTACTTCGGATGAAAAGATTGAAAGAAATGGAAAAAAATATGCATGGACATTTAACTTTGAATATTATTACAAGTAATGCACGAGTCGCAAGTACGCGTGTTAAAGAACCGAATTAACTTAGAAACCGATACATGAAATATATTTTAAAGAATTCAGAAAATTCTAAAGAATTCCAGAAGAGTTGTAAAATTCAAATCAAAGCATATAAGTGAGCGCAAAAAGATACTTCGGAACGGAGGGTCGCTTTTGTAGCGGTATAAAAAAAAATCAATCGAATAAAACATTTCTCGTAACTCGTCTCTTTCTCTCTCCCTCTCTTAAACATAAACCGCCTTCTTTTATCGGATTCGGAATTACACAAAGGGAGAAAAATTCGTACGCAACAGAAAACCTTTCGATACGTAGTTGAAAACATTTTCTATCTTTTCTCTCAAAATACTTTCAATGCAAGTTTCTCATCAAAAGCATTTCTCGATCTACAAAGAAGGAACTTGAACATTCAAGCATCTCTGAGAATATCGTATAATTATATTAATAATAATTATTATTTTGTCTTTGTTGCGTTTTGTCAAAAGATGAAGTAATCGGGAAATTCGAACTTTCTTCGCAAAGTTTTCCGCATTCCTGTTTTCTCTGCAGGGTCTTTTCTGCAAAGACTTCTACATCTTTATGCGAAAATTTCGCAGAAAGTCGGTACGCGTATAGATGGAAAATTCATTTCGGAGTTTCGGAACTTGCGACTATTTTCGAATACAGGTCGTTTCTGTCTATATCGCAACGGGAGAGCAACGATAAATGTTTCCTCGCGAAAGAAAAGAAAATTCTGCACGAGCTCGTATCGTAATACAACACGGAAAAATATACGCGAATATACTTTTGCGAACTCGCACGCGTATAAAGTTCTATGGATGATCGATTCACATTTGCGGTACATACTTCTGCGTGAAAAAGGGACACGACATGTCTGTCAAGTTAGCCTTTCTATCCTACAAAAATAAATCCGCGTCTGTCCAAAAAAGCACTTAATTATATTATATAATTTAGTCTGAGTTTATTTTCATTGGAAATGCATTTTTCATTTAGGAAAAGGACTAGCTCGACGTCAAGTCAGCCTTTTCCATTTTAATTTTCTGTCAAACGAGTCGAGCACCAAAGTTTTGTATCGGGTATTTAATTAGCACTTAATTTTTAAATAGAAGCGGATGTATGTTTGTATGGTGAGTAAGAGTTAACTTGACCAATCGAGAGGCTATTACGAGAGATGCTGCTCGCGTTTAATATCTCGCTGTATCCCACGCGTATTATCGAAATAATAAACACGCGATCGCGTGTCTCCTGATGTGTAACGTCGTCTATTTTAACGCGCAATATTTAATAAATCGATTTCCAAGGGTCATTTATTTTATATAATTCCGCTTCTCGCTTTTTTGCCACTCTCGAGAACGAGAGAAAAATAGCCGTGGCGTATCGATCGCGCGAGTTTTTTCTTTTCCGATACGTACAGCAATTTACATTCGACTCCATTCGCGGTTTAATTGAAAGCCGCCGGGCGCTGTAATTAAAGCGGATCGTATAACGTTTCTCAAAGGACCCGCCCTAGACATTATTATACAGCAGACGGTGGTGAATGTATTTTCGGATTTCGCACAAAATACACGATAACTGAAACTGACGCGCGACGAGAGAACGAGTTTTGCGAATCTCGACCGTTTGAATAGCGACCGATGTGCGAACACATGCGCACATGAAGCGATATGTGTACATTTCGCTCTTCGAAAACGTTATTAATGTTCCATCGTGAGAAAAACGAACGAGAACGCGAATTTCGCGCTTCTCTCGCCGTGAAGTATTTTTTTTCTTTTTTTTTTTTCACACCACGTGTCGAAATAATTACAGTATCTCGGTCAAACGTTTAATTCGTTAATTAACACACACCTATTGCCAGGAACGGAATTGAAATGGCGGCTGCACACATTGCGCGCGTAGCGAGGCGAGAAACACGACACGCCGGTTATAAGTGTACAAAAAAAAGAAGGTACGCTGTTAAATACGCTCGAGATTCATGAATTTCTCGTTTGTGAAAGTCACTAGAAAGCGAAATTTATTAAATTCATCTGCCGCGCGAAAGACGGACGGGGAGCAGGGACGTTTGACTCGAGCCGCGTTTAATTATCAGATATATTTTAATTTTCATGGTTCGTTATTTTACGCGGCGACAAATATTATTCTCCGTTGCGTTAAGACGACACCCTCAATCATAATGTCTCTCCGGTCTTAACGATTAGCACGGCGAATCCACCCCGAAAAGTTTGCAGCTTTACCATATCGCCTCTGGCGGCAGCGCTCGTTTCTCCTCATCACAGCAATTCGGCTAAGTAATTAAAGTACCTAAAGAGCCGGCGGGACCGATAACAATTCGGCTATGCTGGTTGCTTCGAGACGCGTTTTGACATTAATTTCATTGCCGAGAACACAACGTGCCTTCTGTCTTTTGTGTGCGAAACGAATAGTTCTGTTGTTCTTTAAGACTGGGAAAAGTCACGCTCTAAAATGCGATTTCAAGATATTTTGCGTTTTTGTACAACTCGTTTATATAAGCATCTTTTTAAATATCTGGGTTAATATTTTGTACATTGTTAAATAATGTTGTGTGTCTTTTATAAGTATGAAAATATGAAAATCGTGCAAAATAACTGTGCAGGTGTTGGAATGGTGCGGCGTGTCTTTGGTCGATCGGAGCTTCGAGGAAGTGCAGCAGATAATCGAACGTACGGACGACGTGGCGGAATTGGTGGTGGAGCATGCGACTGATATGTAAGTCAATGCAAACATGTAGTAATATTAGCGTGTGACAATCACGAACAAACCTAACCGCAAATCAATCTTCTGTGTACCCGCCTCGCGTTTCTCGATCATCGATTTCTACGGACGTCATCGCGTAACAGTTCCGGAGACTTGCTGGACGATCCGCAATCCGGTAAAACACCACAGAACATGGGCTTGCTGATGGGTAAGTAATGTCCACCCGCACTAATATATCATCGCATTATTCGCAATATCGATATTAATTTCAATAATCTCAAGTTTTTCTAACTCAAATTTGCAGAAACGATCTGTTATTAGTAAACGAATTTGTATACAACCAAATGTTAACTTGGTGTTCATATCAATTTTATTGTGCGAACTTATAAAAAATGTCGGACGAGAACGCGTTTCAAAGTAAGAAGAAAAATTGATGCAAGTAAAATGTTATATTCAGTTTTTCGTAAATTGACTGTCGAAACTCTAGTTATCGGTTTTTCACGCTTCAAATACAAATTCTAGAAGACTCTCAATCCACTACCGAATAAAAGGCGATACGAACGCGTCCGTTATCGATCACTTGACAAATCGTTAAAATTGAGAAGAAAAGTTTAAAATGTGGCACAGGTTTCAGGCGCGCGCATGTCACTCTGAAAATAAGTTTCTAGTACGAGATGGCTTTTTCTACGTCGTAAATGTTATATTTTTAGGAATCGCGAGGACAAAATGACCGCTGACACAGTTTTCCGATCTTTGAAGATATACTCGCGAGAGACGCGAAACGAGTATATTCTCGTGCTCTTGAATATTTGCTGAATCACTCGCTATATGCATTCGTGTCGTGAATCGCGTTTTTGCTAAATTCTTTGGACAATTTGAAGAGGTACGAACAAACACAATTGGAAATAATCTGCTGTTAAACATTAAAACCGCGATTGAAGATTCAAGAGAATATTCAATAATTGTCTGCGAATTTGTCACTTGTAGCGAAAAAATATTTAACATTTTTCAATCTACTATATTTTCTCTTTTTTCTTTCTGTAGCTTTTCATTTTTGTATATTGAAATATGTTATAATACATTTCAGAGACTCTACAGATTTATTTTATAACGCTTTCTAATATTTAAACTTTATCAATATATTTCTCACCGATTTACACAATTCCAGAATTTATTGCAGATCCTAAAAATTAAAGTTATTCAATCCGCTTTCAACGTTCATTCTTTCAAGCGCGCGTGTACTTGAACACAATAAAAGCAAATTCTAACAATCTCTTCTCCCATCACAGCCTGTCGTTATAGTTCGCGGAAACGAATGTGATTCTACTTGAGCAAGCTTTACTGATACGATGCATGTTGAAATATTTTCTTGCAGAAACCGAAACGGAGAAAACGCCCTCGTCGCCGACGCGCAGGAAACTGCCAAAGACGCCGGTATAACGAGTTGATAAATTAACACTTACACACATTGACCGTCTCTCTCTTTCTGTCTTTCTCTCATTATCCTACACGATGTACACGATGTATATGCAGACTCGGGGATAAGCACGCTTAGAAGCCGAGAATTAAGAGAGCGAAATAAAAAGAAAGAGAAAAAACGCGGAGGACAGCCGAACGAAGAATAAAAAAAAAAATAAATAAATAAATAAAAAAAAACAGGCGTCCTCTCGCGAAAATCTTCTCTTTGCTTTTGTATATAACATATACGTGTAATTCTCACATATTAGGCGTATACATAAACATATAGATATATATATATATAAACTGATGATGCACACGTGAAAACGACGACTATACAGACAGGCGTGACATGTGACGTGTGTGGACAAGTGTGTGTGACCGCGGCTTTCAACGTGCAAATCAGTTAAAGTGAGCGAACTGCGTTATGTGCCGAATAAAGCATAGTCACAGAAACGTTCTCGATGTAACTCGCGATCGCGAAGAGAAATGCTCACAGATCGAATTTGATTGCCAGGGAAATTCAGCCACAGTAAGACTGATTTACATTTCTGTCTAAAAGTAAGAATTGAGTTGCTTTCAAAATTCTATCTATCTATCTTTCTCTCTCTCTCTCTCTCTCTCTCTCTCTCTCGATGGAAGTCTCACAAACGACAATCTTATCCGCGTTGCTTAGTTGGCGGTTCTTAAGAAAAGCTGACTGAGAAGTCAAGAGCATTCCCGACCGAGAGCGCGCGTTCTCCACGAAAAGTAAGAAGACCGCTCGAAAATCACGCAGCTTTTTTTTTTTATCCTCGTCATGTACAAGATGTACGCGAAGCGGCACAATCGCGCATTTTCACTGATCGTGCGCGCAAATTGTTACATGTAAATATTGTATGTATATATAAGTAATATGTAACACGAAAGAGATATATATATATATACATATGTAATGTGGGTGTACCTCCTGACACAAAATATATAAGTGTATTCTTGTTGTCGCGGTCGCTTCAGATAAGCTGCGAAGATACAGTATTATTGATGATTAAGGGGATAAGTTTGTCTACACACAGCAGAACGGGGAAACACACACACACACATACACACACGCTAATGAAGGGATTAACGTAGAAAACTACTCTTTTAAGCGTGGGTTTTTAGGAATTCAGTAATTTTAAAAGAAAAAGCTGCAAGGCAAAAATCCAGCTACGTTGATTATGTATAACACGTAGGAAAAAGCAGTAGTTTTCGGTCACTAGATGTTACCTCGAGCTTGCATTTTAGAATTTGTGACCAAAAAAAAAAAAAAAATACGAGATTATCGCTCGCGTGTTGTACGATATTATTTGGAGAGAAATTATACAGCAAACAAGCATGAAAAAAATTCGCACTCGTGAAATAAATATAACAGTTTTTACGTGTTTGATGCTACGTTTAATATATTACATTGATTTTCCAACTATTTCGAATTTTTTTCATTTTTTAATGAATTATCGAGGCAATATCAGAACATGTAGTTCGGAAATCAACAGATCGTCCAAAAAATATTTCGTTCTCGCCGTATCGCGCATTATTTTTGCACACTCGATACGCGGAATGCGTCCGCATGGATTACGAAAAATTTATTGCCGACTGCTTTTACATTTTATTCTTTCCTTCATTTTTTTTTTTTTTTTTTTTTTTTTTTTTTTTTTTTTTTTTTTTTTTTTCTTATCAGACGCGAGAGTTTTTAGCCGGAAGGTGAGCGAAATTGTTAGCGGAATTCCTATCGCTCGCGCCTAGTAGTCGTAAAATTTCCTCGAGCTGTCAGATAAAGTTTACGAACAAGACTGTGTTGTAGTTAGTAAAAAAAACCCAGCAATGTTCGCCCGATTTGCCAGGTTCAACCAGTGCCGTGAATATCCGATAACGCTCTGTTACAGCGCTCCAAGATACATATATACATATAGTGTTATCGGTATGCGTGTTGCTTTCCAATCGATAGTAGCGGTCCCGAAACCGTTTGAATACTCGAACAGTATGCGGGAGATATTTTCGAAAAATATGCCGCGCCCGATTGTCGCAATTATTTTATTGAATCGTACTCGTGCATCGAATAATACACGCTGGATCGTTTACATTTAAAGCCCGCTCGCGCGCGTTATCCGCACGTATCGCTGAAGAAAAATTACGCGATGGCGTTATTTAATTATACGAGATTTGTACGAAAAATCGAAAAAACAAACAAAACTGCTCGCATAAAGAAAAAAAAACAAGCCTGTTTACGGAGATTCGAATCGATATAATAATACACATAGAACATTATATTATTTCAATAAATACATTATACAAAAATGTAAAATCACTAAAGCGAAATAGAATAAAATATATTTCTGTTGGTGTTTACATTTATTCATGTCTTTATGCATTGAAACAAATATTTAAATGTAACGAAATATAGAACCTACGCGTATAAAAGTTTTCGAATACATGTATATGTATATATGTACATATATAATATCACTAACGGCACTGGTTTCTACCGGTTGATATTGATCGTAGGATATATCGACTTATCGAGAGCAACTTATAAATTTGTTATAGTAACGTTATATATGAAATCCTCTTTAGATCATACAGCAGCATTCGTACAATCACTATAGCAGAAATGCGCGTTACGGTGTACGCCACGTTCGTTTTCTTCGACTCAATCACACGGGGGTGTTCTTCACGTATACGAAATAAAAAAAAATGCTATTTGATTAAAAATTTTAAAAGTCGACATTAAAAAAAAAAAAAATAATAGAATATTTCTAATAATTACAAAGAAAAGATGAAAATTTTATATCTCGTTGTTGAAACAAATACATATGCGAATGCAGAATTTTATATATTGTTGCATTCTTGCTGTTAATGTTAACGTTATTGTAAATAATACATGATATTATTTATAACAATGAGTACCTGTGAAAAATTTTCTATCGAAGTGCGAACTCCGTTTGCGAGGAAATAAATATTTCGACGTCAATATTATTGGTGATCAAAATTACGGAATATATTCCGACTATCGAGAATCTCTTTTCCCACCCTCTCTCTTTCTCTCTCTCTCTCTTTTTGTCGAGCGTGATTAACAGGAAATTTCGTACGCTACCGAGACCTGTCGCACGTTTTAAAAGTGATTTAATCTATTAGCGTCTAGAAGAGCGCCGGCCGTCGCATTTCGCACAGGTCGTTAATTCGATCGTTTACCGTTTGCGTCGTCGGTTCATTCCGATGTACCGGCTATTCTATCGGTCCTTCCGATTAATTATCGCAATCAAGCGAACGAATCGGTCGTGTGTAATTACGTCGATTACTCTCGAGCTTACGAACACCTCCGTCCGTCCGATTTTCACATACACACGTGGCGGGAGAAACAACAAACATCTACGCGACACCGCAACCAATTTCTGTTTGAAAAGAAAAGAAAAGCTTTCGTACAATCAATGGTAGAAAACCGCCGTGCGAGCAGCGCGCTCATGTCGCTTCCGAGAATTTTTATCGTCAGATCGTTATTTGTTTTTTTTTTTTTTTTTGTTTTGTAAGAATTGTTTTTAACAACGGATTGAAGATATCAAATGTATTTATTATAAACGATACATTTAACGTTAAAATTAAATCTTTATATTCTTTCTGAATTAATAAAAGCAATCAATCTTAATTAATCGATTAATTGCTTTTGTCTCGAGACAGCGAGCGAGCGAAAGCAACAACTCGCACGGCTCCTAGATTTTTAAAACACGAGCTTTGAAACGTAGAGGCGATTGTAAAGCGCGAAAACAACACAAAGATGTGGATACTGGAATTTAGCACACTATTGCAAATTGTAGATGTATACTGGATGTTTTGATATTAAAAAAAAAAAAAAAAATACTCTTACGAAAAAATATTAAGAGTTGAATCGACGTAAATCTGCGATGTGTATAAAGCAGACACCGCTAAGTCAAAGATCGGCCTAGTAAGTTACGCAAATATTTTCTACCGCTAAGAGAATCAAAATTATCAAGTGTTTGTTTTTCATTTTCCGCGCTTTATATCGCGCGCGAGAATTTATAATTTTCAATGAATTTTAGAAGGACTCTCTCTTGATCAAGATTCGAAAACTAGGCTCGCTCAAATTTTGACTTTACTGTGTGTCGCTTGTAATAATAATAATAATAATAATAAAACAATTAACGCGGATCTAGACATGTCGCACGGCACAACAATCAAGCCAAAAAGTAAAACATTGGCCTTGTAAATACCACTTGATCGACGGATTAGAGAAACTCTTTGTTATATGGATCATTGTATCTCTCGCGAAAAGTTTTTGCAGATGAACTCAATAGGCGTATAAAGCTTGTTCAAACATCAGATACATGCATATATCTGATACGCGAGGCGTTATTTGCAATACAAACAAGTGGTTGTAACGTGACACAAAGTTGATTCTCTCTTTCTATTTTTCAAGCGCAAAACGTATGTATCGATTTGTGCTTACAATTTTTCACACACAAGTTTGATTTTTAACGCGTGTAAAATCTGAAATTAAGAATTTAAAATTGTTTTAAATGTACATTGTTGTGTTTAATGTACGTGTTAATTAAATTAAAAGCGAATTATATTAGGCATCAATTGTCAGAACATTGCAATGTGCCGTATCCCAACATAGAAATATATGCAGTTCGCACACGCAACGTGCGAGCAATTTTCTGAATCAGTGCTTCCGTATAAAATGTATGCATCTTTCTCTCGGACAAGCCGTATATTGAATAAATACGTATATTATTACCGACAAGTTTCTACCTTCTAATATTTAAAGAGTCGGAACACGTAGATTTATCGGGTTTAGGCAAAACTATGTGTTTTAAATAAATCTACTGAGAGTGAGACTATATAAGATCGCGCTATCGTGCTTAGAAGTAAATGTTTGCAGACGATTAGGGCGTAGCTTTCTAGAAACAATCTCTCGAATGTATATTGTTTTCTTCAACCTTGAAGAAAAGCGTTGTGCTACGTATCGTCAGAGAAAAATAAGTCAGAAGTATATGTCTCTGCGAGAGTGTATGTGCGTTCGGAATCTCGATGAACTTTGTTGACCATTTTTTTTTTAAAGTCGAATTTGTTTTACACTATTTATATTTTACAAAAAATTAAAACAGTATTTTCACCGTATCACTTTGAGTGAGAGAGAGAGAGAGAGAGAGAGAGAGAGAGAGAGAGAGAAAATACAACTGGTAAATTTTGTTTTAGCACGATGCACGTTTGTTTCTTAAACGCATACATATTTTCTGTTATTTACGTCGGCTGCGGAGAGTTTAATATAAAAATCTAGAAAGAAATATGTTTTCTCTCCCGGATAAATTTTTTCTCTATCGGATAAATTCCACACTTCATAACGCGCACAAATTCGCAAACAGGAATAATCTCGTGATAAATAGCGTACACTTACCCAACGAAGAACATCAATAAACAAAAACAATCTTTTTCATCATGGCAAGCCTGATAGCAGATGGTTTTTTGCTCTCTCGATCATTTTCACTTCTCGAAGCGAAACTTCTCGAAGCGAATATTGCGCGCGTATTTTCAAGCGCGGAATTTACTTCCAAACAACGATTCGAACACGACAGCAACAAACGCGGAAATATACGTTCAATTCAGACGCGGGTTAATTAACGCATTAAACGAATTATCTGATTATTCGACATCTCCCTTTCCTCTCGATTGCGGAATAGTGCACATTTTCACCGTGTACATGCTGTACTCGACGAAGACAACGAAACGCGTTTGATCGCGTTCGGTAACAGAATGAATATATGACGAATAAACGCCCGTAAATTCACCGTTCGACTTTGACGCGCACTCGAGCGGCGTGAAATTTCGAGAAGTGGCAATTCGGAGAAGTGGCGCGTCGACAATCATGGCGGACAATGGCCGTCGGCGTTGTACGCGATACGGATCATCCGCTCGCGCACGAATTAATCCGTCATACCGATTACACGATGCTCACTCGATGTATCAATAAACGAAGATCCCCTGCATTGTGTTGCTTCTCGATGTGTTTCGCGTGAAACAGTATTTGAAACTCGGCGTCAAAAACCGCCGATGTTTTTCGACAAACGCCGATTCGCGACGGAACGACGACGGATCTCATCGCGCATATACTACTGTGAGCGGATACGAAACAATCGGTCTGTTAATTAAATACACTCCCAAAACCGCACGTTCGTATATTTCGTTCGCGTTTCGCGTGATATATATTTTTCTCGAGCGGTCAAAAGGACGCGATGTTTTCACAAGACCGAGGCGCGATGCAAACTGTTCGACGATTGAATTACGCGCGCCGAACTTCATTTCTCACTTTTATCTTAAAATGAAAACGCAGTTGGACGGTTGTATATATACATATTGATAGTGTAAATTCTAATGATCATAGAGCATAACACAAATGGCTTAATTATCGGCTATTCGTGTTTGACATGAAAAACATAAAGTAAACGACGTTTAATTCAGTGCATTTATGTTATATTTACACGTGAAAAATCCGTGCTTCACACAAATAGCTGTTAAAATTACATGCTTCAAAAATCTTGTAATATATTTTTCGAGTGCTTGTCATGCTAGCGGAAAGATTTTAAAAATAATCTCGAAAATTATTTGTCGCACACATTTACAGATAATTTTTCTTTAAATTCGAAGAAGCTTCATTAATTTTTTTATCTTTTACAATTGTTTTAATTACCTTGTGCTTTGAAATCCTTTTTTTGTTCTCTCTTTCACTCACTATATTTTATTTTTTATAATTCTCATTGTGTATATAAAAAAACCAATTAAAAATATTTCAATAATTTATTGAATGTCTAAACCTACATCGTGTTATTTCCAAAGTCAGCAAAGTTCATTGATACTGCAATTACGGTTAGTTTTGTGAGCGTGAGCGATTTTATCACGATGAAAAACACACGAACCTTTGTTGTACACATTCAAAACAAAACTCTTTTGCACTTCGTACATCTCGTCGGTGATGGAGAGGAAACAGGGTATAAAAAATATAGTCGAATATATAGTGCCTCCAAAGTGCGTACTATTGTTACTTATAACATCATAGAGTTTGCATAGGTAAAATCGACATTTCACCTTAGATATTGCAGCGTGTATTCTAAACAGCTCTAATAGAATGTTAGTCAGAATTTTGCTAACATGTAGGAAATAAGAAATGAGTGAAAAACATAGATGTAGAGAGAGAGAGAGATTTCTATACCTAACCCTACACTATAATATATTTATTCGATAACGTAATTATCATTAGTACATATAGCGAATATCTCTATGTGGAACGTATATATATATATATATATATATATATACATAATAAACATCCGTGTAAATTTTATAACTATTATTACTCTCTAGATATTTAACAATGTTAGGATTAATAAATACAGGGTTTATATCGATTCTCCTGCGCAAGCTCTATGATTCTACACCAAACACTCGCTGATTTTGTACACCAGGTATCCTGTAAACGGACTTGAAGTTTATAAAGCGAAATCTCCCATCGTCGTTGAAAAATATTTGCGCGATCAACATTTTTTAACGAAGCGAGAAAAACGAAGCGATATTTCGGGATTATCTACTACTCGCAATTGAAATCTGCGCGAAAACGCCGATGTGACGCCTTTGAGTCCCTTTGCAGTGTATTTAATGCGATAATATCGGATAGTAGCCGAGGAACGTTCGCGATTATATAATTCTGCGCGTTCTTCAGGATCCATTCTCCCTCCTCTCCAGAACGCGATGTACGCGGTGGCGAGAGAAAAACGCGGGGGAGCGCGAGCGTACTGTAACCCCCTCGTTGTATTCGTGAGAGAGAACGAATGTCACGCTTTTCACTTTTCGTTTCACGTGAGAGAGGCAAGACACGCGTGCAACGAGATTTTCATAAAACAAAAAAAAAAACGATATAAAAAAAGATAACAAGAATTAAAGCAAACAAAAAAAAAAAAAGAAAAAGAAAATCCGCAGCGCGAAAACGAAGTGTCAGTTGGGGCGAGTTGTGTCGTTGCTGTTCTCCTTTCTCTGCTTCATTGCTGGAATATCGCGCGGATTAAAATCGCTTGGGAGCGATCCGTCGCGAAGCACTCGATGTCATCGAATTTCGCACTGTGACTCTGTAAACTTGCGATCTTGCTTACGACAGCTCGAAATGAACGGAATAGTGTCGAGCAAATTTTTACTCACGTTCTAATGTTTATTATAAATTAAAAACACATGTTATATTACGCGGTACGTGTGTGTGCGTTTTCAACATATTTGTCGGTATATTTTTTCGTTCGCTACACAGGGATTTACGATCATCCTGTGTTTCCATTCGATATTCGAACATTTTTCAATTTACAGCATGTGTGTGTTGAATGGTAAAACTCGCATTGCCAAATTTCGGTGTTTTACTGTGCTTATTTATTTTGTGTCATAATTCGCTTTTATGAAACAAATAAACACCTAAAGTGTATATATGTATCTAAAAGACGGATGTTTCGCAAACGTAAAACCTGCGTTTATATATCATTACGTTTATATTTTACGAGAATACAACACTTCAAAGAGAGGTGCGCAAATAAAGAGCTTTACATATGACGAGTTTATTTCTCCGATAAATTAATAATAAATAGTTATCAGAAGATAAACCGATACGCCTGTGGATTTTGATTTCATTTTCCTGGAAGCTCGACACTGTTCCAGATTGTTGTCTGTGTGAAATTTGAGTCCCCCGAAACTCGCGATGAGGCTCGTTCTTCTCGTAGATCGAGAAGATCGGGCCTCGAAGCTGAGGAACGAATGAAAAGGAGAAACGGGAAAGCAGAAAAAAAATAAAGCACCAAAGGAGATTCTCGCGAAGAGAAGCTCTCGACTCCATGCATACACGGAGGCTGTGGCACTCGATCTTTCTTTACGTAATTTACCCTGTCAGAGAAAGATCATATATATGTATAAATGTATATCCATCTTCGTCCCGTTCTTTCTGTGTCATTCTCTTGTGACTCTTTGTCTTCTGTCTCCCCTTATCGCATTTTCAGCACAGCTCTCCATCCCTTCGTTTCTCTCTCTCTCTCTCTTTCTCATTTCAGATCTCTCGCTCAGTTAATATCTCATTCTCCTCTGTTTTTTCTTTCTCTCTCTCTCTCTCTCTTCCTCTTTACCCTCCTCCCCCGTTCTCCTCTCTTGTGTCTTTTTTACTGTGTGTCTCTACTCTTTTCCGCTCATCCCGATGTACGAGAGACTTACTACACGAGACTCCTCTGTGGATCTCTATACACACACTCTGTGCTCCGTCTTTACTCTATAACATTACTCTAAGTAACTCCGTTACTTCCGCCCATACGTATGTACATACTCGATGTCATCTACGTTTCTTTATATATATTATACATATATATATATATATACATGCATATATGCAACTCTATGTGTCTCCCTATATATACCCGCTGACTAAAAGCCGACCGTACCGTGTAAAACTGAAAGAAAAAAAAAAGATAAGAGAAAAAGCGATATGTCCGCTGAGACGAAAGAGAAATGAAAAAGATGAAAATGTGTAAGTTGTCCATGTTGAGCAAGTTTAGCATATATTGGCCCTCCACGCTACTCTCTCCCAACTGGCACGAATTCTAGTTGTACGTTAGCGTTTCTTTCCTCCTTTGCGGCTCGTTTTTCTCATCTCTCTGTTTTTTTCTTTTTCCTATTTTTTTTTGTCTGTCTCTTCCTCCCTTTTATCTTTCCCTACGTCTGTGGCTGTCTCGTTGTTTATAGCTCATTGATATCAGTTAAGTAAATAGATCGTGTTACCAACTTCACTTACTCTCTTTCTCTCTCTCTCTCTCTCTCTCTTTACATGTATACATACGCGTACCTGTGTGTGGCTCTTTCCGTGTCTCTCTTTTTTTCTCTTTCTCTCTCATCTCTTTTTTCCTCTCTGTTTGCCTATTTTTCATTTTGATTGCGAGCGCAGACACACGTACACCAAACTCGTTCTGAGTGATGCACAAATGCCAAACGTCCGAGCGTAATCTCCCTGATATCGTTCGCGATTGCGAATGGATTGTACATATATATATATATATATATATATGTATATACCTACAAATCAATTTTTCAGCTCTATATGCGAGATCTCACGTGGCGCGCTTACAATTGTTTGCGGATGTTGCGATTGACAGATGAAAAAACTATATAGCGTAATCGATAACTTAATATTTCTCCCTCCTCGATGTGTCGTCGCGATTGAGATAAAATGAGCACTCGATAGATCTGTTCGTTTGATTATTTTATATCGAGCGTATGTTGAATGCGAGCGTTTTTCATCCGACGAACGAGCGTTCTCTCGGATCGCGCTCGGATGGAAAAGCGGGCGTTTGGTTGTCACACGACATCGCTTTCCCTGGTATATACGAAGATGCGAGATAAACGCGCGTGCGAAGTGCGAATTTAATGAGCCGTGCGCGTGCTTCCGTAACTTAAAAAAAAAAAAAAAAAAAAAAAAAAAAAAAAAAAATTTTTCAAAAAAACGTATCACAATGCCCGACCGGTTGTTGTTATACCGGGGAAATGCGCGCTTCGAAAAAAAACAACCGTAAACAACCTGACATGAACGCTTGTCGCGGCTCTTCTTCGGCTTCAAAAGAATCTGTGCACGTGTAATTATGGAGTAGATGATAGTCGATGCAGAACAAAACCAGTGCTTGACTTGAATGAATAGCGAATGTATGCAATAGTTGTGCGCGACTAATTACTGTCTTACTATCTGATTACGTACAATGAATGTGTCACAGTAGTAGTATCTTGTGGTGTATAATAATATAAAAAAAAGTAGATCAATTTTTTCTCTAAGGAAATACTGGAAAAGACGATCCAAATTATGTGATCGTGTAAAAGTTTCTGATATAATACCCGTTTTTTTATGTTATTCGTGCTGTTGCTTTCAAAGAATAAACTACGATACGACAATCTTCTATTTTAATATGCATGTAACACATGCATATTAAAATTATGTGAAAAAAAAGGTAATATAGAGATAGCGCGAAGTTGGAGATCGGATTTGCTTTCGCCGTGATTTCCTCCCGGAATCTCATCACCGTCTTCATTAAAATTCATTTTTCACTTTCCATTTCCAAATCAAAATAGAAAACTTCGGTTTTTTTTTACTCGCAATAACTTTTCTCTTCTCTTCTATCGCCTAATCGCGTCTGTTAACAGAAATTGATTGTGAAAATGATTTCCGAGCATAATATCTCGGTCGTCACGATGATTAATTATCTTTTCATGCCGTGTTACTCGTTAATTACCCAATTTGATTTATATTGCTCGAGAAGTGCGTTGTAATAAATTACTCATCTTCTCTCTAATAACATGACGCGCGATATGCACAATTTTGCAAAGTCTTGGTAAACATTGTTTTACCTTGAGAAAGTTTAAGTATCAATATGCCGCGTTATAGAGTCTAGAGTCTAATTCTGAGATTAGCATACCGTTCAAAGTTTATATATTCATAGAATTATCCCACACGATGTAAATTCCGTAAATTCGCTCTTGAAATTAGAATATTAGATTTGTATTTGTATTTCAAATTCGCGTATATATTCTCCATTTCCATACATCTACACACGGGAATAACTGGAACTGCGATATCAATCGGTTTTAGCTTTCACGAATAGAATACCAGTTCAATTACACAAAGTTCCCTTTGACGCAAGAGCGCAAGAACGGATTTTATTTAAAATATAGCAGCGTAATTTATGTATATATTAATATTACATGAGAGAGGACATATATAAAATATTATTATTTTCAACGTTTCTTCTCTAAATGTGACTTATTGCAGCCGAAGAAGCACGTCGCGACGAATACATACGTGTTTGCTTGCGTAGAAACAAACTCTGTTTTTTTTTTTTTTTTTTTTTTTTTTTCTGTACGTGAAAAGAGAAAGAGTGATAAAATATATGTTTTTGCGCGCGCGGTTATATGAGAAACTTGGACATACGCGAGAGAAGACGTATATATATATGTTATATGTAACGAAAACTGGAAATGTAGAGAAGAGAACGCGTGGAGAAGGTCGCGGAAACATCGAAGATGAGAAGAGATGAGAAGAAGACCGAGAGGAGAATGTAAAAATCATCGTAACGAAAAAATTAACGAGAATTAACAAAAGCAAACTGCTTACGAACGTTTTTCTTGGCTGTATCACACGTTCGCAGGGGTTGTCATTCCTAGGATCAATAGATTTTCTAGGACATACACCCCTGTACATACACCACCGCACACATACAGTAGCTATATTGTATGATCTGCAACACGGAATGAGTCTTGACATGAAAAAAAAAAAAAGAAATTGAACCTCGAGGACTGCTCTTAGTTTGCCACCTCTTCCCGTTCCCCTAATCTTCTCTTCTTCGTTTTATCTCCTCAACAAACCTCCATCGCCGAAACCGCTTTTGCATGCAAAATTAACTATGCTTTCGGCTCCTCATAACATCCGCGAGTGGATCACGAAGGTTCCGTTAAAAAATTCTTCAAAATTTTTCTTCCAGCGGAGAGTTCACAAAGAACACATTTGTTTTCGATGTTATCGTTTCTCTTTCTGGGCTGGTTGGTATATTTTAATGCGATTCTTCTGAATATTTAAAAAGTGTAGATTATTTCCTCACATTTCTACATAATTGATCTATTTTATTGAAATAATGTATTATTTCAGTGTTAATTAATATTGCAAATAATATTTTATTATATCTTCTCTTTATTATAGGTTTTTAAACATTTACCTACTATGTATTTTCTCAAAATTCTCTCTTACATTCTTTTAATAGCTATTTGACGTAATAACTTTTATCACTTAGCGTTGTGTCGCAACGCTAAACCAAATTATTACATTGGTTAATGGAAAAGGGAACATTCGTTATACCGCTCGCAGGTTCAAGAAACTAATTTTCTGAATTGCGATCCGCGTCGTAGAGAGACGTCAAGAGAGTTTTCCTGTATTTTAGGAGCAAATAGCTAAGGAAAGGCAGGTGACCGGTCGCATACAGATCCAGGTCGCGTACGAGGCGGAACGTAAAGAACTCGTTGTTTCGGTTTTTATGGCCGACGACTTGTGCACGCGAGAAGACACCGGATTCGGCAGTCTGCCGGAGGCTTTTGCTAAGCTCGTCCTTGCTCCGCCGAGGTAAGTCCACGGTTCTCGTAAATTCTCGGATTGGAGATCGTAAACGTAGAATTCTCTCAAGTATTCTCGGGTGGCCGCGTTTTTTTTTTGATCGTGTCAACGGCGAATCTGATAAAATTTCTTCCAAATTTACATCGCAAATCCGCTTGTATTTATTTATATACGCTTTTGATATTTCAAACAAAGAGCAAGTTGATTAATTAATTCGTGCGATTTTCGTAGCGGCGACGGAACTCCGCTCAAAACTATTGTGGCCGAGCCGACTCAGAAACCTATTTGGAACGCTACGTTATTCTTTACCGGAGTTGACGGCGAGAGCCTGATGGAACGTGCGATCGAGGTGACTCTCTGGGATTACTGTCCCGATGGCGATAATGTGTTTCTTGGCGAATGTACCGTCGATGTTCAGCGAGCGCTTGAAAATGACAGAGCGGTTTGGTAAGTGCGTTCTCTCTCCAAGAATTAAAAGCGCGGAAGTCTCTATATCAGGCGAGAACAATATCGTTACAGTTCGGTTTATTGATGTTGCGATGCCGTAATTACGCTCATCATTAATCAGAAAGAGTGTATAAAGTTGGGTTTTCGGTTTTTAGTAATATTTTTGTTTAAAATTCAGGTATCGACTGGAAGATCCGCGAGGGTTACGAACGGGCAAATCGCCGTACTGCTCGCCACGTGGCTCGTTATCAGCTATGTCTGGGGCGGATATTATCACCCAGAGGTTGCTGAGAAAGGAGCTGCGTGACCGCAGTTACAGCGATGACACGCAGAGCGACAGCGGCAGTCCGGAATTTTGTTTTCTGCATCCGGATCACGCGTGGATCACTTCTAGACGCGGTTCCAGCCAATCCGAGCAACTCGAGGTTGAGCCGTACGAGCTCAACCGGGATTACAGCAGATCCTTGCCGGGTAGCCGCAGGAGTAGCTTCCAAAGTCAGGGTGGCACTGATAGTAAACGTGAGTGTCGCACACGGTGATTCGTTATGGGTCATTTTCTGATCTCGGTTAAATCGTCGGCGGAACAGCAATGACGCGTCAGTAAGAGGATCTCTTTGGAATAATCACCATTGGTATTCTACTCGAGAATATAATTAAGATGAGGTTTAATTACGAAAGCGTCCGATATTACAGTCAAGTACGATTGAATCCTACAGTCAAGCTAAAACGAGAGAAGCCTTTAAAGTTTCGAAAATTTTAAAGAACCTCTTCTATCGGAACTTTTGATGTCGTACGCGCGAATATATACTCTCGACCCAATAAGTTCTCTCGCCCACAAGTCGATTCTCTCGTCTCTCGAGCCAACTCATCCTTCCTCTGTTTCCTTTCAAAGATGATAACGACACGATAGCTAGCCGCGATGCCGTTGTGTTAGGTGGCCTCGAGTGCTTCTTGAAAGCACTTGGCACGCTTAAGTAACAGCTTCCTTGATCACCGCCTTCGACTCGTGTAAACGTTGCGAACAGCAAAAATGGATGTGCCGCGACACAGAATTTAGTTATCGTTGGCAACATCCTTTTTTCTTGACAAAAACTGAATCGTATAATATACGAGAAGTATAACAATATCCATTTAATTATCGCACCGACAAGCGTATAAATATTTTCGCACTTATTTTCGATCTGTATAAATTTATATGCGAAATGTTTCAGTGACTTTTGACGGCACTTGCTAAGATAATTTTGCAATGACTTTTTTTTCTTAAATTGGCTCTTAAATTCGCCGTAGGTGGAAGCATGGGCGAAGCTGATATGCCCATAGTGTACTACAATCGCGATCGGCGGCGAAGCTCCTTCACTAGACCGATGAGAGATCCTGAGGAGATTCTGGAGGGTCTGCGATCGCTGAAAGCGGCCAAGGGCGAGCTCAACAGAACCATGAGCCTCACCAGCGACAAGAGACGCACAAGCCGTGAGTATAAACGTTACTTTGCTTCTCTTGGCCATCATTTCGCTCGTTCGTTCCGTCCGTCGTCCGTCTGTTTGTCTGTCTTTGTATCTCTCTCCATTCGTTCGTCACATATCCACCATCATTTTTTACTGCATTATGACACGAACTTTTTCTATTTCTCTTCTTCTTCTTCGTCACTGTATACTGTTATTTAACGCCTCGTCGGCCATCAACGTCTGATATTGAAAAAACCTCATTACTGAATATCATACATCGTGCATCTAAATGTATGTAAGTGTGCGAGTGCGTGTGTGTGCATTTTGTTGAATATAACCGAGTTTTGCATCGTCTCTCACATTTGTGACCGTCCGATCACATTTGTTGTGTGTGCGAGTCATTTGCCTGTTTCTTTTTTCTCTCTGGTGCATCTTTTCTTCTTTTTCCTGTTTTTTTTTTTTGTTTTTTTTATTTTTGATTTTTAGAAAGCATATAGTTTTGTGCACAAAACTGAATTTTAACGATCTGTTTGTTAGTTTTCATGGCCTTCTTTTCAATACAAAGAGTTTAACTTTATTAATTAAGGTAATTGATTGAGTAGAACATAAAGAAATGTTTATTATTAATTAAATGATAATAATATTGTAATTCTATTGAAATTTTTTATTATTAATTAAACAAAACCGAACTTTTTTGTAGCACATACTATCTCTTTTGCAATTTTTGAAAAATTATTATGTCATCACAAAAATTAATCGAAAATGTCTCGCACTTCTATTTATTCTTCTAGTTTCCGTTTTTTTTTTGTTTTTTTTTTTGCAATCAGTCTTTCGATAACATTTATGTCGTCTATATATTTGTCCACGTCGTGCGATCACATTTTGTGAAAAGTTGAAAAGTTCTTTTTCTAATTTTTTCTACATTCTTGTTTTCGGATGTCGATGCAATAACTGTTGTGTGTCTCGCACTATCACGTCCTGTCGATCCTGCGCGCGGTTTGACCGAGCGAACGTTTTTTTTTCTTTTTTTGACATGCACAGGAGAATTTTTCTCTTGTACGTGCGATAAGATGAATTTTTATCAGTTTACGATATCTTTAATCGAACGGATCAAAGAAAACAGCCCGACCAGGAAAGGACCTCAATAAGACTTCGAGAGTACAATCGAAACGATTGATCCTGACTTTCTTATCTGACGTCGACCATGACGATGACCGCCTTCGAAGCTCGCTTCGTCGCTTTGTCTCCTCATATATATTGTACATACGCTTAATGCTCCCCGTCGATTTGGCATCTGCTTCGTTCCCGAATTTACGCTGCAAGATTATCCAGCGAGGCGTTTTCGCTAACAGTAGCCGTTGAACATTCCCGCTCTGCTGCAGATGTATTGCGTAATCGATGCCGGAAAAAATCAAAAGCTCCCGAAACATCTCTCGGTTTCTCTCGTGCGGATTCATCCCGAAAGTGAAATTTTCGAAACAATCCATCACGCATCATACATTTCGTTTTTGGATTTGCGAAATTTGTCAAGCTTCGCTCGTCAATCATCTTTCGCTTTTGTTTTCATCTCGAGGAGTCATCGTCCCGGTCGACGAAGTTGCTCGAACTGTAACGCGGTCTTACCGAGCACCGTCCATATTCCGCATCTCTCTTTCTCTCTCTTTCTGTCTCTCTCGCTCTGCTTGCGTACCACGCGGAGAAGTCGATGTCAAGTTCATTCTCCATTCCCAGCTAAATAACGCAAAAGACGATCCGATCTCACATCCGGTCTGTGTCTCTCTCTTGCTCATCTGTGTTGCGATCACTGTTGTTGCGCGCGGATGTTGCCTGTTCTTGCTGATTGCTCGTGCCATCTCACAATTCGACAGCAACGGACCGGAATGTCGATTATTACCTTTTCTCTCGCTCTGTGCTTCGGACTTTTATGCGAAGCGATAAGGAGCCATCGCCAATGTAATTCAGGATCGCGGAAGATGTTACGATTCGTGTTCCTGCGCCGTTGCACGCGTGTGTGAACTATATATCGCAGTATACATTCTGCCGCCTTCTCTGTTTTTCTTTCTCTCTCTCTCTTTTTCTTTCTCTCTCTCTCTCTCTTTATATCTTTGTCTGCTCTTTCGCTGTACAGCCTCTCATCCACTCCACCGAGTTGTTTGCCGCATCGACACCAAGCGTGCCAGAGCTGTCGTATAATGACATTGCGCTATATTCGTCAGTTAAGATTATCGTTTCTTCATCGTTCGAGCTTGATGGTCGCTTCAGCTTCCGGCACGCGCTGAACGTTGTATGTACGAGACAAATTGCGACGATAACACGCGTTAATGAACAAAATCTTTTCTCTGTTAATACATATATAAGGAATTACATTATTAAAGAGCAATTAATATTTATTAGAACTGACATTAGCGCTTTCTGTTGCAGCATATTAAATATTGATTTTTATGTGATTGGTGTGCATATAAATGTTATATTAAAACAAAAATGGTAATATTACGTTTTATTCAGTATCAGAATTTATATAAAATCAAGATAGCAACGCATTTATCTGTGACACAAAACTGGTTGGAATATGAGAGCAAATATAAGACTATATATATATATATTGTCATCACTACAATATATACTGGCATGTGATAATGAGGACTCAGAGAAGATTTTTGCATCACAAGGAAGTAGACTGAGAGAAAACTGCATGATAAATAGTTGGCTGACAATTTTTTGAAAAATGTACGAAAGCATAATGAGTTCACATCGCGGCGGGCCAAAGTGCTTCTCACAATTATTCCCGCCTAATGATTCTCCTTCGCGCAATTTGTGCCCTAAACTTTGTCGCTCGTATATATACCAACGTTCTACGTCGTGTCGTCGTTAAGTCGTGTCGCGTCAAGTACATTCGAAGCGATCATTAAGTATTCCCAACGCATTCAAGAATCGCAATCACACCCCCTCCCCCTTCTGCGCCCCTCTAATCAGTCTCTCGATTTCCTCTTGACATCTGTGTGCATCTTCGTTCGCATAAGTGCACGGCCTCGCCAGCGCGCGGCGTGCACTTTGAACTTGTCACACACCTGACTGTTATTTGCTGATTGTCTTGATATCCTTTCTCGGTCGGCACCGTCCGATGCCGAAACTCTGAACCGATCTCCGCGCTCGAATCGCGAAACATTCGGTTCGCTCGGTCGAAACGTCATCGGCCATCGTCACAACCCCGATTATCGACGACAAATCGTGGGCCACGTACGCACGATCAACCAACCAACCAACCAACCAACCAACCACCAACCAATCAATCAACCAACCAACCAACCAACCAACCAATCAACCAATCAACCAATCAATCAACCAACCACCATCGACCACCAACAACGACAACAGAGTGCGTAGTCCCAACAGTTACTGTGTGGCAGTGCGAGCCTGTGTCTCCGAGGACCGGTAACTCGGCCTCCTTCCCACTGCCGCACTCCACACCACCTCGATAAATAACCGCAAGGCAATGTCGACCAGCGTTACAGGCGTCCGGTAAGACACACTCTCTTTCTCTGTCGCTCACTGTCTCTATCGCTCTGTCTGTCACTCTCTGTCTATCTGTATATATACCTTGGAGCAGGATCTCGCGCTTCTGATTTCTGCCAGTTTTAGTTCGACCTTTTGTAACCACGCAGCATCGTTACTTATTTCCGCAGTGGTGAGAGGATAGGAAACATGGGTAGGTTTATTGATGCACACAATTCCCGAAGCGCTGATAAATTTATACATCGCCAGTAGCAGCAGCAGTATATTTTTTATTTTATGGTTCTTCTTTAAGAGAAATTCTTTTTTTTTTTTTTTTCATGTAATGCGAGAGCTTCGTAATAGAAAAAAGACATATGAAATTTATTTTGTACTGCCAGTAATAATAAGTTTTATAACCGTTTTGCAAACAAATCATTTATCTTACGATCGCGTGTTATGAAGATTCCACCCTCTCTCCCTCTCAGTTCTCTTTCGCATTTACACTTTTTTTTTTTTTTTTTTTTTTTTTT